>CM060177.1:21741513-22049013 GCA_030549775.1 Tamarix chinensis | reverse complement strand
TGCTCATTCCCACGAGCAGAAGACCGTCTGAGTTTTGCAGGTAGGGGGCGATGTCTTTGATGCTTATAGGGCTGAGAGTTGAGTCTGGATCTAGCTTGGGGCCGAGAGTGACATGGCCAGAGAGCATCCCCCATCCTGTTTCTCTATATTATCGTACTTTGTTTTTATTCCGTTATTTTGTGTTCTCTGACATTTGGTATTTTTAAATTGTACTTCGGATTGTAACTCTTGACTTTCGCACTCTGATTCCTTAGAACTTATGCTTTACTAATGACTCATTTTTGGTTCTATTCTTTTTAGCCTTAGCACTTAGTATCGGGTCGATAGGAGTGAATCGATCTGGTACTAAGTGTGGCGATAATGCCCCTGAATTTACAGTTTTATTTGTCTGCTTCCGCTAAAACTCTTTAAATTAAACGAAATTTTTCAGTAGTAAATTTGGGGGTGTTACAGTGTTTCCTTAGTATTTTTATACTAGACATATTTTTTTTATAGTGGTTTAGATATATATGTTTGGTTGTCTTTTAGAGCTTTGAGTTTGGTTAATAAAGTATGGATTTTGGTATTTTTGACCCATTTCGGAAATTATAGTTTTGGTTTTTATTATTTTTTTGGCTTCTATAGCCCTTATTTGAGGTTTTATAATAAAAAGAGTTTTTCCTTACATAGTGATTATCATCTTGTTTGTTTGATTTTCATGTCCAACCATATATATGCCATGGGTTAGGTGAACACACACACATGCCCTCATGATAGATGTAGCTGAAAAATCCATTATTCATTATTTTAGTTTCTACATTGTTATTTTAAAATAAAAAGGTTAAGTTATGAAAAATGGCGGTGTTACACCTGATATGTTTATCTAATTCCTTTTTCACATGTTTGTAAGAATCCTCACAATTTTTTGTTAAATAGTATTTGAACCATGTAATGAAGTCGGTCGATTGAACTATGTCATAATATTTTTCCTCCAAATGAAAGAAGAAGAACACTCATTCTTTCATGAAAAATCATTACTTCTCATATCCTTGATTTTTAATAGCTCCTTATTCCACTTCTTTATTATGTATTGTCTCAGTATTTTTACTACACAATAAATATGATATATATGTAAAGAATTATTGAACAATATGCCAATTCTAAAATTGTCATAAGAACCCTAGAGGGGGTGAATAGCGTTATTAAAAATGTTAATGAGAAATTAAAAAATTGACACGTAATATATAGTGGTTCAAGGATAAAATTTCTCTACGTCCATTACCAAAAGAGTTTAATTTTTGGATTTTAAATCTCTCATGTGTTTTATTGATGATCACTCATCTCTTAATTTATGAGTCTACTATCTTAATGATCTTTTACGAGCTGATTTACAATTTAACCTAGTTATCCTCTATAGATTTATGGATCTACTAATTCCATGCCCTCTCTCAAGAATTATAGACACACAACCTCAATGTAATAAGTTTTGAAGAGATTTATGGTTAATAATAAGCTATCTCACAAGTGATATATATATATGAAGTTGAAGGAATACTTTGAGAGTGTATTCTAAATATAAAGAAGTAGATATTATAATCAATGAGAAACTTCTAGATAAGTAGAGTGAGAACAAACACTTTTGAAAATATCTCAACTTGAGATTTATTTGAAAGTGAGCAGTTGAGAATTAATTGCAAGTAGGAGTAACTATTTAAGTTGTATAATTAATTGAGAGATCAAAAATTAATTTTATTCGACCTATAAATGCTATTTATACTTATGCCAAATAATTTAGTTGTTGGAGTAAAAAGCATATGTCCATTATATGAGAAAAAAATAGATTTTTTAGCATATAATGGTAACCAATTGATTGGTTCAAAAAACCAATCGATTGGTTACCCTGACTAGTTGATCGGTTAGCCAATTAGTTGAAGGATTGTGTTTAAACTTCATGTGAAAATGTTACCGTTGTATAAACCAACTGATCAATTAATGAAATCAATTGATTAGTTTTATGCTATAACTTTTGTCTTTTGAACATATAAGAAAAATTGAATGGTTTACAAACCAGTCGATGTGTTATGATGACTAGTTGATGGGTTTGCTCAAACAAGTTGATTCGTTTAGTCCATAAGAAAAAGCCATTTTATATTTTACCTTAACTTATATCTTGGTAGGTGAAACCAGTCGATCAACTTATAAACTATCTGATCAATTTGATGAAACCAGTCAGAGTGTTCAAACAGAGATGAAATAGGTTAATGCAAGAATAAAACCCATGGCCTAGTTGGTTAAACTAGCCAATTGGTTTGATGAAACTAGTCAAAGTGCTCAAATAGAAGAAAAATGCATTTATAAAGGAATTTAACGTATGATCTGATTAATCAAACTAGTTAATTGGCTTGATGAAACCACTAGAATTGTTCAACCAGAGGTAAATCCATTTTTCTTAACATTAAAAGTCTACTGTAACCAATTGATCAATTTTTTAGTTTTTGAAAGTTTAAAGTTCTTGTTTTGGAAGAAACCACTCAATTGGTTGTGAGATAAGTTGGTTGGTTCCAACCATAACCAATCAAGTTCAAAAATGCTGTTTAAAAGATTTGGGATTCAAAATCTAAAAGGAATTTATATCAAACAAACTTTAAAGAGAATTTCAAAATATCACAAAAGATTAAAACCAAAATTTTTATGCTCAAGCAACTTTACAAGATGAACTAAGATTTGTAATATACACCTTAAGGTCTTGAGTATTGGTAGTGTTGATATAATTTTCTATTGTGACTTAAAACTTGATTGCAGTTTTAAATATTGCACTTGAGAATTGATTTGAATAAAAATGTTTTGACATCCTTATGATGATACTTTAAACTTGTATTTTATCATCAAAATAAGGTTTAAGACATTGATTGACCCAGGAGGTCAATAATATCTTCTTTTGATGATGAAAAACAAAGAGTGTAAATATGGATAAGGTGAGAACAAGATACCCATGAAGACAACCTTTCCCTTACCATTTGCAACTCTAAATCTACGTATTTTCTAGATTTCTCACCACCTTTTGTCATAAAAAATGGCGAGAAGGGAAACTCATGTATGAACCCTACATAAAAAGGGGATAAATAAGCCAAATGTAAAGGAAATATCCCCCTAAACTAGTGTATACATAAAATAAGAAGATTAGCATAAGTTATGTTAATACTTATCTCTCCTAGAGACTGTGCAGCTCATATAAAATAGTTAGTGATGATTATAGTATATAAACATAATGATAGATAAAAAAAAATGGGTAAGTAAAGTTGAATCATCTCATAATGCATATATAATCAAAAGGTATAATAAAGTACGTAAGATAAGATGCCACATGATACAAATGTCTATTATGAAGACAAGAGACATCTAGATAATACCTAGTTAAATGATTTCATAAAACCATATAAACCATGAATATAAGTATAACTCATCTAAAATAAAATAATATAGCTCGTACACTAATGCAACTAAGAACTATATAGAGTTCTGATCAACAACAGAGGTGATTGGAACGGAAAAATGTGGGTTAGATTGTATGGTTGTGACAAAGGATGGTAGTGAAAGGCTCTCTAAGTTATCAATCTCAATATTCTCAAAGTTAGTGGTCTCAACAAAATCTCTACCAATTCAAGTAGCCTATGCAAATGACTCATCGACAATGAGATCGGATAAAGGTGGATCATCATTGGATAACAAACTAGGGATAATACTTGTAGCGACATCATCCCCCATATTATTTGATATGTGATAAAAATCACCAACAACAATAGCTGACCTTATCCCCATATCATCATGCAGTAGGTTCTGATGATGTAGCTTAAATTATAGCCGAACTTGTGATCGAATGACACAAATAGAACTCTCCAAGATCTCCCATAACCTCTCAATGGCCAATAATCTAGTTTCCAACATCGTATATATCTGGAGTAGCAAGTCCTAGATGTGGGCCATTGTCACTTTATTTTGAGTGCAAGTAGGTGCAGGTGTAGTGGAGGAAGATAGTATATCAGCTATTGTGGAATCTCTACTAGTGGGTGTCATCGGGTTGTTAGATTATGGAGGAATATCCTAACTAAGGTTGTGATCTATGTGCAATTGGTATCCGACCATTGCATAGTAGTGTAGCATGAGACTTTGCTATGAGAACCAAATTTTGACCATCCTCGCTCATCTCATAACTTATGCATTAGAGGCTCTCTATGTCTAAGATTTCTAGATTGTTGTGAAGATAGAGTTGTGTAGCAAGGAAATCATCAAATGGTACTTGCAAATCCTAGAGGATCCTCATGATAATATTATATATATATATATATATTATATATATATATATAATATATGTGTGTGTGTGTGTGTGTGTGTGTGTGTGTGTGTGTGTGTGTGTGTGTATGTGTGTGTGAGTTCATAATGTGTTTACTCAACCATTATTCCATTGATCTCCTTCATGATTTTGATAAGGCTATCAATTACAACAAATTACATATCATAATCTTAATCTTTGATAAAGAACATCATCTTGTTCTTCTAGTATGCAAATTATTCTCTATAATACCGCACTTTTTAGGGTCTCTAATGTGCACTAATCTATACATTTGATGGTGATTTGAGTCTAATTGATCTTATTTTAGAGGTATATTTAGGATTGGTGTGGTTTTAGTTGAGCTTGGTTTGGATTTTGGAAGATAATTTGTTTTATAAGAAAAATTATCAATTAGTTGAAGGTACTGATTGACTGGTTTTTTCATTCAATTTAAGTTTTAAAACCCAATGAACCGATTGATTGGTTTGAGGTACTAGTCGATTGGTTCAACTAAACAGGTTGTTCTTCTAACTTGATTTTCACTATGAATATTTTCCCAAACTTTTCCATCATCGTGTTTATGTTTTGGGCAATTTATTTACAATTTTTACAAAGCTTTGGAACATGCCTAACTTGTTTTATTGATTTTCAATGGATTCATAAAGAAGTAATTCATGAGAAGTCACTTTCATGACTTCAACTCATTTATCTTCTTCTTCCTTGTTTTCTCTCTCTACTGTGAGATTTTTGAGTGGATTTTTGCTCTTGCAACCTTAGTAGATCACTGAAATTTGATTCCCTTCCTTTGTTGTTATTATTCCTTTATTGGGTTCAAGATTTCTAAGGCACATTATCTAGAACACTACAGTTTCATCAATTACCAGCTTTGAATATTCAAAAACTAAACCTTGAAGCTTGGATTTTGGATAGGGTTTAGTATCTCGATTTCTAAACTCCCCTACCCTTCTTCTTTCAACAAAAATCCTCAGTAATTCAAACCCAAAGTCTTCATTTTCTCCCTTCTTCCCTAACCTTTGAGCTACTTTGTTTTTCTTTACCCTTACTTTGCCACATTTCCTCTCCTTGAATTTAGTTTTTTGATCTTCCTTTCCTCTTCCAATAATTTCTCTAGCTCCTTCTTATTTTGATCTAAAGAAAGATGAGGTTAGATTTGGAAAAGGAGTGATGGTTTAGCTTTCATCTTTGGCGTTCTCTGTTTTCTCCTTTGGAAGGTGGGTTTTATCTAATTTCCTCTCCCCAATTTTACTTAATATTCTTTGCATGATATTAAAGTGAAAATACCCTATAGGTCAATGAATAAGTGTTTTTGGAATGGATATGACTAAATAAAAATTATCATGTGATATAGAGTGGTGCAATAGTAGATTACTCTTTACATTCACTACCAAAATGTTCTCCCTTTTGAATTTTTGAAATAGTGACGTGTTTTATTAATGATCACTCTTTTCTCGGTTTATGAGCCTTAAAATTTTAATGACCCTCTAAGATATTATTTACAACTTCACCTGAATCACTCAAGAATGATAGGCAAACACTCACCAACTCCTTTAAGAGCTTGTTGTGATTACAAACTTTTTTTTCACCAAAACACAAGATATGAAAGTGTAGATATTTGGATGAGATGTAATCTAGCTATATGTAATGTGGGATATTACAATTGAAAACATTTCAAGCTAAGAAAAGTGAGTAAAGGACACTTTTTAGTAAAAACTCTAAAATATGAAAATTTGAAAATTTGAGTGAGCAATTGAATGATTTTAGCGTAAGAGATTAATTGCACAATTAATGATCTAAAAATTTGGTTGTAATAAATGTAGAGGGACCTTATTTATAAGTTTTACCCTCGTGTATATCCATTAGACAAAATTTACAAAAAAGCTGCCTCGCCCAACGGGCAGAAAATCGACATTTAATGCTGACCGGTCAATTAGTCTAGAGGAACTAGGGATAGCAATTTTTCCTGTAGGTTCGGGGGCCCATTAGGGATTCCTCATTCGAATTCTAGTTTGGGGAGAGAATTAGAGGATTGGGTTTGGGTTTGCGGATTCTTAACGAGGATATTTTTTAGGACGGGGCGGGGATGGGTTTAGGTTCCCCAACCCTAAACCCACCCCAAATAATTTTTTTATATTTTTATATAATTATATATATAATATTTTTTATAGAATATAAATTAAAAGTATAATATAAAAAAGAATCAAGAATTAGATATAAAGTCAGGTTTTAGGGATTGAGTCGGGTTTCAAGATCGAGTAATAAATCGGGGATGGAAAATAGATCCCTGAGGAGATCCGATCGGGGAATCCCCAATAAAAAAAATCAAGGACCGGGTCAGGTTCGGGGATGGGGATGGGATCCACATCCCCAATCCTCCCTATTACCATCCCTAGGAGGAACCAGTCGATTAGTTGTACGACCAGTTGATAGGTTGGTTGTGCATAATCACTTTGAGTTTGTTTAAATCTATACTTATTTTCATCTTTAAGCACAATATATTCATTATTCACACCATAATGAGTTGCATTTCTAACATATTTCCATGGTCTTCCTAACAATATAGCCCATGCATCCATAAGGAAAACATAACCTAATTTCTCATCATGGTAATCACTAATGAGAAAAGTAATTAGGGTTTGCTTAGTTACCTTAGTTCCTTTGTCCTTATTAAGCCATTATAATGAATATGGTTTAGGATGCTTAGTAGTCACTAGCCCTTGTGTTTGACCATTATTTTACTAGCAACATTAGTACATGAACCATTATCTATTATGACCCTACAAACTTTATCACCGATTTTACAATTAGTTTCAAATTTTTTATCCTTTTATATAGATTGATTATTAGGTTGTATTTGTAATGTCCTTTGAAGCAAAAAATAAGGATTACCATCTTCCTCGTGCATATTTAAGGCATCATCATTAGACTCGATTCCTAGTTCATCATCATCAACACACGGTTCCATTTTCTCAATTTCACTTAAGGTTAAATCCCTTTAGTTAAGACATTATATTGCAAAATGATCTTATCCCTTACATATAAAACATTTCTTATTAGACATCTCATTCACTTTATTTTACCTTTTTCATCTCAATTAGGGTTATTCTTTCTATCATTATATGAATAGATATGTGTCCCAAATTTTGATGTAGATACATTCAAATAAGCTTTGGTGGATGTAGAAGTTGAAACATTAGTCTTTTTATAGGCCTTGGAGGACTTAGTTTGTCTTTCACATTTTAAGCCAACTTAGTCAAATCATCAAAAGAATCATAGGCAAACATTTCAACTTTATCTCTAATTAAGTTATTAAGGCTACCTAAGTATCTAGCACACTTTTGTTCCTTTCTTTCTTGCTTGTCACATAAGAGTGATAGTCTTTCAAATATCCTAGTGTATTCTTCTAAACTAAGAATCCCTTACATAATAGTAGTTAATTTGATATACATCTCGTGCTCGTACTCCTTAGGAACAATTTTTTCCTTAAGTGTTTCTTTTATTTTTCCTAAGACTTGATTTTATTTTTGTCTTACCTTTCATTAGTTCTCTTAAGATTATCATACCAAACCCTAGAAAAAATTTTGAATTTGAGAGTTGCTAATTTACACTTACATTCATCATTATACTCTCTAAACTCAAATATTGCTTCAATTTCATTTTAAAATTCAAAAAATAATTCTATATTTAATTCACCATAGAAATAAGGGAGATCGATCTTTATAGCTTTATCTTCAAAATGGTTATACCTTGTTAGATGCTTTGCATTGCCTCTTTGGTTATGGCTGAATTCATTGAAATCATTATCGTGTGTACTTTCATCATACTCCATTCAATTGTTGATTTTCCCACCATATGCTTGGATTTCCCTCCTTATCATGCTTTCTACTCAGTCGTTGGTAGCTTCCATTATGTTGTGCATGTGTTGGAGATTTTCTTGGTTGGCTACCCTTAATTACAGGCTTTAGAGTTATCTTTGAATGGAAGGAAGCTTCTATAGTTGTGCATTGGTGGCATATACACTTGCTAAAAGTTGTTGAAAAGTGTCAAACATTGTTTTCATGGACACTTCTTCACCCATGATTGTTGTTCTTATTGAATGATGCTTCGATGGTCCTTAGTTGCAGTTGAAAGTCAATTCTTGATGGCTTCTTGGTGACATTACAAGATTCTTGGAAGCATCTTGGAATTAGGAGTGGATTGGTAGTATAAGGTGAGTGATGGAGTGTTTTATCAACAATTCTTGATACATAATGAAGGTAATCTTGGTGAACGATGATGGTGAATCTTGCTCGAATGAAATCACAAAGAAATCAGTTGGGAGAATGAAATTGGTTGAAGAATCTTCTTCTCAATGAGTGATTAAATGCAGAGATAGGTAGTAATATTTGAATATCAAAGTAATATTTGAACAAAGATGGACAAATAGATGATTTTCTTACTTGAATCAAGTCTATCAAGATGCATGTAATGGAATTTGAATCTGGAAGATTTTTTCGAACCAAAAATGGGAAAGGAAAGAGATCACCAATGGAGAATGTTGGATGGTTACTCACAGGTAGAATTTTCCAACTTTAGGGGATTGAAGATTCAAAGAAAAATTTGAGGATAGGCTAATAGATGTTGGAGAAATATTGGTTGATAAGATCAAATAAAAATAAGGTAGGTTCAAAGGAACTTACATCCAAGATTCGAATGTGCTGGCTTGTAGAGTATGTGATCTTCAAACTTGATTTTGAAGATTCAAAGAGGGATGAAGATGTATTAGAGGCTGGTTGAAGATATGTTTTCAAAGGGGCGATTAAGATTAACGTTTAATGTTGAAGATTAATGGGAATGTGAGATGCTGGAAGAAAAATACTCGCATGGATAGTAGATGAAGGAATGGTTGGCAACTCAATTTTGGTGGAGAGCCAACCTGGCTTTGATACCAAAATGTTATGAATCTTCTCATGGAATTGGAGATTCGAATGAATGAAAATGATGGAAGGATTGGTGATTGCAATTGAAGAAGGATAAAGAGGATATTCAAGCAAGAATTGATAATGAATTCAACAAGTATAAACTTTGAATGTTAGAATACATTCAAAGAACCCTATCTAAGATTACTCTAAGCATTCTTAGTTAGGATTAATCACTCACAAAAGAGAGAAATAGCCAAATTCTATACTTGTATTTGATTTCAAATGATTCAACCATATGTTACAATTGTCAACAACCATGCCTTACATATAAAGTCATGCATTGCTAATTAGTACACTAAGATATCGAAATGACACACATACGGCTAACTAGCACATAAACTAGTAATAATAATGTAGCTATCCTATATAATACATGAACCAACAAAGACTATTACAAACAAGGCAAGCTAATTAGTACATGAAAATAACTAACAAGAACCCTAATCAAAAGGAAGGATGATTACTAGGATGTTGACTAGGTCTCTTGACTCAAGGAGTTGACTTTCATATATAACAACTCTCTTTGTAATAGCTTGTAATGCATGAAATCTTACATATGTTGACATATTAAAGTGGCTTGATCTTCTTCTTATATATGTTACATACTTGCAAAAATGACTTAAAGTAAACTCATTAGGGTTAGTCACATTATTAATATCATTATCAAAGACATATAATGTAATTGGTTTCATAATCAAGCATGCCAAATCTTTGTTATCTTAAGGATTTATGGATGCTCCTACATTAATGGGTCATGTTATTATCCTTACTTAGTAGTCACACAACTGATTTCTTATCCATATTAGGTACTGGGAACAATTAATGACATAAAGTTCCTTGCAAAGCTATAGAGCAAAATGTGTGTATGGATCGCTATTTTCTTTTCAGTGGAACACATTTATGACATAAAGCTCTTTCTAGTACATAACAGACCTAGAGGATACAAAGATAAAAACCTAATTCTTAAGTAAACACGACACTTATAGGTCAGCGGAACAAACTAGTATAAATTAAATACGAGGCCACTCTAATTCCAATAGAATCAGGATATAAATATATAATTATAACTTTTTAAATCCCACATTATGTAATTATTCACTTTGATATTCATATTTTATTCAAGGATATTGTTTAGACATGTAATAACAAGGGTCACACAAAAAGCTTAGCACTTCCATTATTTACTATTCATTTATTATTTATGTGAAACCATTCCAACAATTACATTTTTAACATGCAATTAAGTTTATGCTAAAGTCAAATAAGGAATTTTCATACAAAACAACAAATGATAGATTCATAAAAACACTGAAATAACACTTGAAGATAACATTGGTATATTTAAAAAACCACTTAGCTTTAGGGCTTCATATAGAATTTCCCTTAAGGTTATCCTAGAGACATATGTGCCTCGAGAAAATTGTATTACAAGTGAGTGACTAAAAGGCCCTTAAAATACCCAAATCCTTAACCTGGTTAAAACACCCAAATGAATTCACAAAAATTTCCAAAATAAGGACAAGCCTTAAATTCCTTATATTAAGTACATTTAACCTAGAACCAATTTAGATATCCTTTATAAGAAACAAAAGACCAAAGCCCCCCTCTAGCTTTCTAAGTCCATATTAGCCATTTTAACTTAGGATAATAACCAATGTTATTTACCATTAAACTAAATGGTATTGTTGGTGTCCATAACTTATTTGTAACCTTAAATTTCTAAAATTCTAGTAAAACCCGTTATACCTTTATCCACACTAATTATCACTAAAACTGAATATATTCATAATAAAACCAAACAAATTCTAAACCTTATCATATAATACATCAAATTATATATAAAAGAATTATGCCTTGTTTGAATATACTTATCAAAAGTAATTACCTAAAAAATTTCCAAAATAAGTAGTTATCTTATATAATTAATTTTAGTAAGTAGCTCAAAACAAGACATTAGTAAAAACAATGGTACACTAAAAAAATTTAAAAAAATCTCATAGAAATACCAAATTTGCCCTTAGGCCATAAATAACATTAAAACCCAAATTTCAATTCAACTCCTAAGGTTCTGAAATGTACACTCAAGCTTATATACCCTATTATATACACATATGCATGCTCACAAGAATTTAAAAACGATAAAACCTACATATGAAAATAAGGCCCAAAAATATCGTAAAAGACTAAAGAATTTATTTTCAAACAAAACATAAAATAAGGCATTACTAATACTCACGTAAAATCATACATCATTAATTCATGCATTACGCTTACTCAATAAATCATGCTCAATTTTAACATAGTAAACTATCATGTCATTATGCTATTATTTAACATAACCAAAAACGTATAAAACATATGTCTAGAAAAGTATGTCACATTACCTAGGAGTGCAAATCATATATATGCTTTTTATGGATGGCATATATGCCCTTATTTAATGTATGCTATTATTATAAACATAATCTTAGTGAAAACACCCTATAGGGGGTGAATAGGGTTTTGTGGAATGGGAATGACTAAATAAAAATTTACACTTAATATAGAGTGATTCAATAGTGAATTACTCTTCACATCCAGTACCAAAATATTCTCCCTTTTGGATTTTTAAAATAGTGACATGTTTATTGATGATCACTCTTCTCTCGATTTATGAGCCGTAAAATCTCAATGACCCTCTCAAGAAATGATTTACAACTTTACCTATTTATCTTCTCTAGATACACTGAATGAATCTGTAATACCCCGTATTTTTAAAATCCAGATTTATTAAGTTTAATGATTTTATTAGCGTAATTTGATGTAAACAATTAATTATTTTAATTTTGATTCGTTTTATGGATTTATCGACGATTTCGAATTCATATTTGAATTTAATTAATCGTTGTCATTGCGAACCATTCTAGATAAATTCGTTAATGACAATGATTTTATTATATTCTTATGAGTTCGAGTCTCGGTTAAAAATATATATTCCAGTCCTTTCTTGTATTTTAATTTTTAATATTTTAAATTCGTTTTCGATTATAACTTCATCATGTGATTACGGCTTTGTTTTGAAGTTATATTTCGTTAACGAAATATATTATTTAAGTTATAGAATTTCTGTTTAAATAGTTAAAGTTATTTTAATGAATTTATCCGTCAAAAATATTTCCGACTTTAAATTTATTCATTTCGGGAATCGTTAATAATTTTTGGGAAGTTTTAAATTAAAAAGATTTTCGGAGTTTATTTATGAATTTCGTTATGGAATTAATTTTCTTATGTTTTATGCTTTTTGATTTACGGAAAACCGATTTCGGAAATTATTTACATTAGTCTCGGTTTGTTAGAATTTTACTTAAATATTTTATTATATGTTTTTAAATATTATTTCGGGGTCTTATAATGTATTTATATAAATAATATAAATTTTTACGTTCGTTGATAAATTCTTCCAAAAATATTTCCGAAATTCTTTATATAACTTTTATTAATTCTAAGTGTTTGGATCGTTTCAAAATAGTTTTCGTTTAATAAATTTTAGATAAAATATTTCAATAATAATTTTTAAACTTAAGTATTTTGTTTTAGGTGCATTTGTAAAAAAAAAAAAGAGACCCAACCCGTCGGTACCCGACCCCCTCTCTTCTTTTTCTCTTCTTTTTCCCTGCCCCTGCTCCCCGACTCCCCTACCCTGTGCATTATCCCTGTTCGCACCCCAGCCACCTCCTCTCCCCAGCTTCTGTCTCCTCCTTCGTCGACTGTCGGCTGCCAGCCACGACGCGACCTCCGGCGACACAACAGTAGCCACACAACAGCTGAAGCCGCGCAACAGCCAACTCAACCACCGAAAGCAGTGCAGGAGCAGCAGCAGCGGCGAGCCGCCGTCCGACCATGGCGAGCTCGGGCGATGACCGGCGAGCCACCCTCGTTCCCCGACGAAGCTTCTCCGGCATTTTCTTGTCCCGATTGTGTTGATTTCATTCGGTATAAATTTCCGAAAACCCTAATATATATATTTGATTAATTGAGTATGAGTTAGCTTATGAAAAGCTAAATTGATTGTTTGTTTATGTATATATGTGCTGTAAGATTGATTTGGATAGGTTAATTGTGTGGTTGTGTTGGAATTTTGGAAAATTTAGTTTTTGGCCGGGTTATGCCCGAATTTTTCGGATCCGTCCGATTTAGCTATTTTTGATAAATTGATTATACAATATGTTTTAAAATGTATCCAATTTCATTTTGGAACCGTCAATTTGAGAAATTTATGTAGGTTTTATCGGAATTTGATTCCTAGGTCAAATTTTGGGTGTAATGAAATTGGGTCGTATAATTGAGCCGTTTCGCTCAATTGATTTTATAATATTGTTTAAAATGTATTTAATTTTATATTGGAAGTGTTGATTTGGGAAAATTGTGCGTAATTGACCGGAATTAGATTTTTAGGTCAAAAATCCTGCGGGTTTAATTGAATTGTGTAATCAGATTATTTTATTCAATTGACTATATAAATTACATTATAATATATTTAATTACATTTCCGAGCCGTCAATTTATATGTTTTGGCAAGAATTGATAGGATTTGCGTTCCGGGCCCAAAAACCCTAATTGTGCTAAATTGGGTATTTCTTTTATTCATTTTGATCAATTGATTATTTGATATGTTATAACATGTGTTTAATTGCATTTCTAAACATTCAATCTGATTAAATTTATAGAATTTTACCGAATTGCATTTTCGGGCCTAAAACCCTAGATTTTAAGTGAGATTATGAAATTAGTTATTGGTATAGTTGTTTTGCTAAAATTAAATTTATAAAAGTAGTTGAAATGATCCTAATTGTATTCTAATACCTTTAATTAGAATTAATTGATTTGAATTACTTGAGTTTATATCGTGGGCTTTAAAACCCTAATTTTGAAAATTGATCATCTGGAATTGATTAATCGAAAGATTGTTTTGTTGAAATTGATTGTCTTGATTTATCTAAAATTGATTGAATTGTGTCTTAAAAATTATCAATTTGAGGCAATCAAAGCGATTTGGCCGATTCGTGGTTTAGGTATTAAAAACCCTAACCTTCGGGGATTGTTTTATAAAATCGATTTTGTTATGCGTCTTTTATCTAATCGATTTCTATGTTTGGGTTTTAAGTCATTTAAGTTATGTTTAAACTAATCGGCTTGGATTTGGTTCTATGCAAATGGTTAGTTTACCTATTTAGTTGTAAAACTTAATGAACAAGTTATCTTTGATAAATTATCTTATGATCGATTATCTTCCTCGGGCTTTCCAAACTAGTTTGAAATGTCATAAGTGTAATTGTATTAATTCGTTTTGATTGATATTTAATCTTAAATCTTAATAGAGCTATGCTTTTAAGTTCTAAGTTTTGGACACGTTTTCCAATAAAAATAGTTTGTGTCTCTTGTATCGATTAAATTATAATAGTTGAAATTATTTATCGATAGGAAAGTTTCTAACTTAGTTTCAATGTAATCTAGGAAAGCTTTATTGTGGATCCTCGAACTAGTGATCTCTCTCCCTCTTATCTCGCTTAGCTAGCTTCGGATCCAGGTAAGTTTCTACTTACCTCCACTTATGGGTGTTTCGTAAGAATGTGACTAAGAATAACATTGCGTGTGTGTTATGTGCCTTGTGTACCATGTGTTATGCCATGTGGTGTACCTTATGTTTAAATGACTAATTACTTGTAGCGTATCTTGGAGCCGAGGTATGCTTATATGTATTCCTTACGACATGTGTAATGATTGTTCTATTGTGTTTGTGATATTTTATGACGTGACCCTCTAGGACATGCATGTTAGGATATTAATAATATGATGTGTGGTGAAAGGATGAAATGGGGGAGAATGTGGAAGTAAGAACAATTACGGAAGAGTAGAGTGATGGGTCAAGAGTGGAAATTTAATACACGGAGGATGAGTATGGGCGCCATAAGAAGTAAGTAATGTTAGATGAAAAGTAGAGAGATTACTTGTGGGGGAAGAAATGTGCTAGGGTTTGGAGTGGCTAACTAGGGTTTTTCGATCACCTACGAAATCAATGAGTAAAGTGATATGATTTGGGATTGAACCTAAATGAGATGAGGTGTTTGACGATAAACAAATTAATAGTAGTGAAGTAAGAGGAAGTTAGGTCATATGTTTAATTAGGGTTTCAAGGGAAACCCTAGAGGCTAATAGCGGGTGGAGTTTGATGTCACGAGGTGTTGGGCCTTAACCCACACCCTTAGGAATTGGGTTTCATTTTGAGTAAGCGTAAAAGGGAATGGATATCGAGGTGTGATAAGGGGCGCAAGAGTCCCAATATATGGGACGGGCTCTCCTACGAGGATAAGTGTGGATATAGTTAGTCGTGCATGTCAAGGGTAAAGTACTTTCAAATAAGATATGTTAAGACACTAATTACTTAAAGAAGAAGATGTTGAGCCGGACCCAAACCAGTCCACCGGCGAATAATAGTGGTTAGGGCCGGGGTGCCCTACATGACCGGTCTACCGGCTATAATAGTGGCCAGGCGCGTTTTGCCCTGCATGATTTCCGGTCCACCGGCTATAATAGTGGGGGATTCCGTGCTCAACAAACCGAACGTAATAATATTAAGACATGGGAAAGACACAAAGTAATTACAGTGAAACATCATGTGAGTCGGGGCCAGACCGGTCCACCGGCGAATAATAGTGGCCAGGAGTGTTCTGCCCTGCATGACCGGTCCACCGGCTATAATAGTGGCCAGGCGCGTTTGCCCTGCATGATTTCCGGTCCACCGGCTATAATAGTGGGGTTCCCGCACTCACATGAATCGATAAAGACTATGGTGTGAATCGATTATATTTACCAAAGATCTAAGGAATGAGTCTACCCGAACCATAGCCGGCTTTTATTATCTGTATTACTACATGCTGCTCGTTTCCACGAGTAGAGGACTCGATTCGGCTTGGTTTGGTTTGGCGTTGTCCGAAAATGCCTGATTGGTTGATTTAATATTGTCCATGAATGCTCGGTTAGTTTATCTGAATGACTTATTGGATTAAGATGTTTTCTGCCACACTTACATGTTTAAATAAATGTTATTTATGTTTCGCATGTTATTATATATGTATGGTAGGACTTATGATGTGGGTTTTGAGTATGCATAATATTATATCAACGTAAATGTACCATGATTCAATATGCACTTGATGTTATAGTTTACGTCTCTCCCATAAGATAGGGTAGTGGGTTTTACTTAGTATTGGACCGGTACTGATACTACCTTGGTTGAATGGGTCCTGTGATGATCTACTGATGGTAGAGAGCAGACCTCTTGTGCAGGTTTAAGATTGGATACTGTTTTGGGGCGGAAGACCTGAATTGAGTGAGTAGGCAATCCGGATATTGATCCTTCTGGTTTTTTTTTGTTCAACTGTATTCGTCTTTGGAAGTTACAAGTGTTGTATTTAAATTTCCAATGGCTTTGTAATTGACTTTTAATTTCTCCTACGCTGATAAGTTTTTAAAATTCGGATTTAATTGTTTGACAGGTTTTAGCCTTGCATCTAACATGAGATAGATGGTTGACATTTATCTTGTGTTAGATGTGGCGGTAACATTTCTCAAATTCTCTCCTAGCTTCCGCTTTATTCTTTCAAATTTTTTTTTCAGGAGTGAAATTTGGGGGTGTTACAGAATCTCTCAAGAATGATAGGTAACATTCACTTTGATTGACTTTTGAGAGGTGGTTGTGATTACGAGTTTTTCTCTCTAAATAAAATATGTAAAAGTGTTGGTCTTTAAATGAGATGTAATCTAGCAAGACATTGTAATACCCCGTATTTTAAAATTCAATTTATTAAGCTTAATTATATTATTGACATAATTTGATATAAACATTTAATTATTTTAATTTTGATTCATTTTATGGATTTATCGACGATTTCGAATTCATATTTGAATTTAATTAATCGTTGCCGTTGCGAACCATTCTGGACAAATTCGTTCACGACCGTGATTTTATTATATTCTTATGATTTCGATTTTCGGTTAAAAATATATATTCCCATTCTTTCTCGTATTTTGATTTTTAATATTTTAGATTCGTTTTCGATTATAACTTCGTCGTGTGATTACGACTTTATTTTGGAGTTATATTTCGTTAACAAAATATATTATTTAAATTATAAAATTCCTGTTTAAATAGTTAAAGTTATTTTAATGATTTTATCCGTAGAAAATATTTCCGACTTTAAATTTATTTGTTTTCGAAAATCGTTAATATCTTCGGGAAGTTTTAAATTATAAAGGGTTTTTGGAGATTATTTATGAATTTCTTTCCCGAATTAATTTTCTTCCGTTTTACGCTCTTTAGTTTGCGGAAAACCGATTTCAGAAATTATTTGAATTAGTCTCGGTTTATTAGAATTTAATTTAAATATTTACTAATATACTTTTAAATATTATTTCAAGGTATTATAATGTATTTCCGTAAATAATATAAATTTTTAGGTTCATTGGTAAATTCTTCCGAAAATACTTCTGAAATTCTGTATATAGCTTTTATATCGATTTTAAGCCTTCGGAACCTTACGAAATGATTTTTCATTAAATAAATTTTAGATAAATTTTTCCAACAATATTTTTAGATGTTAGTATTTATTTATATGTGTGTATCTGAAAAAAAAAAAAAAAAACTCAAATCCCGTCGGTCCCCTCTCTTCCTTTTCCATTTCTCTTCTCTTCTCTCCCTTCTCTTCTCTTTCCCCTTTCCCGACCAGTCCCTGTTCTGCAGCCCCAAAACGCAGCCCTCATCTCCATCTTCTCCTCCCTGCTCCTCCACGCTAGCAAACCTCCAGCCACCGCAACTGCAGCAACAACCGCAGCAAATGCTGCAGCAACAGCCGCAGCAAATGCCGCAGAAGTGTAGCAGCAGCGCAGCAGCAACGGATGGAAGCAGGAGCAGCGAACGGGAGGACAGCGCCACTGTCCGGTCACCGTCGACGTCGCCCGACCACCGGCGAGCACTGTTCGACCTCCAGCGAAGCTTCTCCGGCCATCTCTTGTCCCGATTTGTTGGTTTTGTTTGGTATAAAATTCTAAAAACCCTAACTTTTGATTTGATTAATTGAGTATAAATTAGCTTATGAAAAGCTAAATTGATTGTTTGATTACATTTATATATGTTGTATGATTGATTTGGAGTGGTTAATTGTAGTGTATTTGGTTGATTTGTGAAAATTGAATTTTTGGGCCGGGTTATGCCCGAATTTTCGGAATCGTCCGATTTAATTATTTTGGGTAAATTGATTTTACAATATGCTATGAAATGTATCTAATTTCATGTTGGAACTTTCAATTTGATAAATTTATGCCGAATTAATCGGAATTAACCTTCTATGTCAAAATCCGTGTGTGATGAAATTGGGTTGCATAATTGAATCGTTTTACTCAATCGATTTTGTAATATCGTTTGAAATGTATTTAATTTTATATCCGAAGTGTTGATTTGGGAAAATTGTATGAAATTGATCGTAATTGGATTTTTAGGTCGAAACTCTTACGGGTTTAAATTGGATTGTGTAATCGGGTTGTTTTATTCAATTGATTATACAATTTATATTAGAATACATTTAATTACATTTCTGAATCGTCAATTTATATATTTTAGCAAGAATTAATCGAATTTGCGTTCCGGGCTTAAAAACTTTAATTGTGCTAAATTGGGTATTTCCTTTATTGGTGTTGATCAATTGATTATATGTTATGTTATAAAATATGTCTAATTGCATTTCTAAAAATTC
Organism: Tamarix chinensis; assembly: GCA_030549775.1. Classification (NCBI taxonomy): domain Eukaryota; kingdom Viridiplantae; phylum Streptophyta; class Magnoliopsida; order Caryophyllales; family Tamaricaceae; genus Tamarix; species Tamarix chinensis. The sequence goes on along the minus strand of CM060177.1, from coordinate 22,029,937 downwards.
AATTTAATTAAATTTATAGAATTTTACCGAATTGTATTTTCGGGCCTAAAACCTTAGATTTCAAGTAAAATTTTGGAATTGGTCATTTATATGGTCGTTTTTCTAAAATTGAATTTATAGAAATAGTTGAAATGATCCTATATGCATTCTAATACCTTCGATTGTAATTAATTGGTTTGAATTATTTGAATTTATATCTTGGGCTTTGAAGCCCTAATTTTCGGAGATGGTTTTATATAATTAATTATGCTATGCTTCTTTTACCTAATCGATTTCGGTATTTGACTTTAAATCATTTGAATTATGTTTTTATCTTATCGGGTTGGATTTGGTTCTATGCAAATGGTTGGTTGTCCTTTGGATTGTAAAACCTAATGAATAAGCCATTTTTGATAAAATAGCTTATAATCTATTATTCTTTTCCCGACATTCCAAATCAATTTGAAATGTCCCAAGTGATGAGTGTTAATCCGATTTGGTTAATATTTAATTTTAAATCTTAATCGAGCTACGCTCGCAAGTCATAGGTTTTATGCACGTTTTTCAAGAAAGGTTGTTTATGTCTGTTTTGTGTTGATTTTATTATAATTGAATTGTTGATCGATAAGATAGTTTCTAACCTAGTTCCGATTTCCATCGGTGATCTAGGAAAACATTCTCGTGGATTGTCGAGCTTTTGATAACTCTCTCTTTCTCAATTTGCTTAGCTAGCTTCGGACTTAGGTAAGGCATTACTTACCTTTAGTTATGACGGATTCTCAATGTATGTCTGCTTGGAGTGAAATGTGGTGATGATGATTATCGATTATTTAATTATGTCAAGCATATGCTATGTTCTATATGGCAATTGCATGAATATATGGATTTGTAGCCTCAATACAACGCGTGTTAATATGACGCTTGGATATTATACGTGTGTAAGTGTGTGAAGGGCTGAGTATGGATTGAAATTGCATGATACCTTATGCTGTATTTTATGTCATGGACTCATTCGGCTTTAATGCTCCTAAAGTTATTCGGCTTTAATGCCTCATGAATTGGATCGGCTTTAATGCCTCTGGAATCGATCGGCTTTAATGCCACTTAAATTGATCGGCTTTAATGCCATTTGGATTGGTTCGGCTTTAACGCCATTTGGATTGGTTCGGCTTTAACGCCGCTTAGATGGTTCGGCTTTAATGCCGCTTGGCTTTAATGCCATTTGAAATTGATATAATAATGGAACGTCATTGTGTTGATGGATGTGAGCTAAGTGCTGTTATGTGGGCCTGATTTATGATTGACTAAATTCTTGAATAAAATATTAATCACTTAAAGTGAAAGATCTTGAGTTGGGACTTGTATCACTCGGGGTAGCTATCCGAGTTAGGTTTGGTATTCACTTGGTACCATTCCGGTGTTTTTCTATTCTGTGATCCCGGGTGCCTTACGAGGTCCGGAGAGGCCCTCTTCTACTCTATAGGTGTCTCGATATATTTCGGCCCTATAGGGGGTATGCATACTTAAGTGATTAGGTGTCCTATTTATTGGTGGTCTGGTTACGTTTCTGGGCGGGCCAGCTAGGGCTAGTACCGTTCGAGTACTAGATTAGTTGTTACGATCTTTGAGTCTCCATCCTCAAGAAAATATAATTAAACAGTTGTGATTACAATAAAGGAATATAATAATCATGAATTATTCTCGTTGGCTCTTGGACTTTATGTTCTATTTCCTATACATGTCTCTTGATTCTATCTTATAATAATGTTTCCATATGACAAACGTTCGCATTTAATTATCATATGATCTATTATTCAAAGCACATGTGGGACTTGTGTGTAGAATGATACCTTCTAGGGTAGCATGTGATTATGATTTTCTTATAAGCTTGTACCTTAGGTATTGTTATGTCTGGTCATGTATTATAAGCGTGAGTCTGTGACTCCATGTTTTATGGTGTGTGTATCATATGTATAATCGAGCGTGAATTAATGTATGAGTAGAATGACGTATGTATCACATGTATAATTAAACATAAGTATTGTAAGCTGAATGTTGCCTTATCTTATATTTATTATGTTTCTTTCCAAGAGTAGGGTAGTCTTGATTTACTCAGTACCGGACCCGTACTGATACTACCTTGATTGTTTGGGTCCTGTGATGATCCACTGATGGTGGGGAGCAGATCATTTGTGCAGGTTCAATATTAAATATGTTATTGTTGGGAGGAATATTTTCCTTGGATTTTGAGAGTAGGTTATCCGGTGATTCGATTTGGCAAATAAAGTTGGCTCCACTGTTGGGATGCCCCTTGGTTCTCTTTTTAGATTTTATTGTATCTTAAATGTATTATTTTGGTGTATAAATCATTCATCTGATTTGTATTTAGTTGGTTTGTGATTTTGTGGGAGATGTATTTGGATTTAATATCCTTTATCTTTTTAAGTTTTAAAGTCCAGGATTATTTTACAGGTTTCTGTTGATTTATTCAACGATAATTTTATCCAGCGACATTGTTCACTTTCCATCTGTATGTGGATATCTCCTTGTGGGAGTTTATTCTCACTGCATAGATGTTGGTTGAATTTTATTGGACAGGTTTTAGCCTTGCATCTAGCATTAGATATATGGTGGATATTTATCTTGTGTTAGGTGTGGCGGTAACATTTCCCAAATTGTGTTTTAGCTTCCGCATTATTCTTTTAAATTCGAAATTTTTCAGGAGTGAAATTTGGGGGTGTTACAGACATAATATATGATATTACAATTTGAGAACAATTCCAACTATGAGAAGTGATTAAAGAATACTTTGCAATAAAAACTCAGAAATATAAAAGTTTTAGAATATTGAATGAGCAATTGAATGATTTTAGTGTAAGAGAGTAATTACACAATAAATGATCCAAAAAGTTGTTTGTAATAAATGCAGAGAGAACTCATTTATAAAGATTATCCTCAAGTATGGCTGTTAGACACAATTTGTGAAAAATCTATTTTGCCCAACGTGTAGAAATCAACTTTTAATGCTGACCAGTTAATCGGTTGGCTCCAACTAGTAGACCGTTCATGTTTAGAAGAAAATAGAAAGTTACTGTTTTATCAACCCATTGATTGGTTTGTCAACCGGTCGATCAGTTTGGCAATAACCAATCAATGTGTTTAAACAAAGAACAACTAGGTTTCTGCGAAAATGAAACCCATGGATTGGTTTGTCAAACTAGTCGATCGGTTTGCCAACTAGTCAATCGGTTTGGAAATAACCAGTGGATGTGTTTAAATAGAGAGCAATTGGGTCTCTATAGAAATGAAACCCATGGATCGTTTTGTCAATTAGTCGGTCAGTTTGTCAACCATTTAATTGATTTGGCAATAACTAGTCTATGTGTTTAAACAGAGAGCAATTGGGTCTCTATAGAAATAAAACTCATGGATTGGTTTGTTAAAGCAGTTGATCAGTTTGTCAAACATTCGATCGATTTGGCAATAACTAGCCGATGTGTTTAAATAAAGAGCAATTGGGTCTCTATAGAAATGAAACCCATGGATTGGTTTGTCAACCAGTCAATCAGTTTAGTAATAACTAGTTGATATGTTTAAGTAGAGAGCAACTAGGTCTCTACAAGAAAGATACCTATGGGCTGGTTGGTCAAACCAGTCGATCGGTTTCCATGAACCAGCCGATGTGTTTAAATAGAGATGAACCAAGTTTCTGTAAGATTGAAACCCATGAAATGGTTGTTAAACTAGTCGATCGGTTCGAAGAAACCAGTTGATCAGTTTCATGCACCAGTCAATCTGTCTTAGTTTCAGCATAACCACTGGCTATGTTTAAGTTGAACCAGTTCATTGGTCTGATGACTAGTCGACTGGTTTCGACTAGAACCAATCAATTTGTTTGGAAAATATTTATTAAAATTATAATATGAAATCAAGTCAAGTATTTTTCAACAAAGAGTTTTTGTTTGAAATGTGACATTTGCTTAACTTAACTATTTACAATATACCTAAGAGATTTTAAATGCTTGGCTTCATGTCTTGGTCCTTTTGTTTGTGCTGATTTGTTGAACATGTGTACACTTAAGCAAATACATTAGGTACAAAAATCCATTTGTCATCATCAAAACAAGTATAATGTTATTGCTTAATCTTTGAGGTTAATACTTAGGAATGATTTGTAAGTTCAAAACAAGCCTAAAAGAGTGAAAACACTAAGATTAGAAAAGTCACATAAAAATGCCTTTTTTTTGCAAATAGATAAAATAATTTTAGAAGGCTTGGATTTAATATTGATGGCTTGGAAAACCATATTAAAAAATTGAGGTGAACTAAAATTCTAATTACATTGCAATTAGGGTTAGAAAAATTTGGGGCATTACAAATGTTCGTAGTCATTGTGAATGATTGTGTTGTATTTGTATAACAACCTCATTTTTTTAAACCAAAAAGATTCAAAGTAAGAAAAATATGGGAAAGAAAAAATTGATATCAAGAGAATTGCCACCATAGCTAGTGTACGTAGACAATACTGTCCAACTTACACTAGATTATAAGGCTAATGAAAATATAAAAGCATTACACTTTATTATTAATTTAGACTAAAGGAAAATATCAATATCTAATAAACTCAACAAAAACTAATTGGATGAAATTTGGGGATGATAATGTTAGTAAAATTGGAATCCATGAAAATAGTTAATAATGATTAAAAAAAACTATGAAAATGGGTCACCGTTGTCACTCCATCCCACCATACATGTTATCTACACCTTAATCAATTTCAAATTCAATCTACACTAAGTCATATACTCACCATGTACATCATGGATCATCGCAACCTTGTTTAAAACATTTAATAAATTAGTTAAAAGATAACATGTAAGTACAAAAGAATGTGATCACATATATTCATATATAAACTTATAAATCCATACATATACACTTAAGTCATGTAAGGAAAAAATACAAAGGAAACTATCTAGTTATTAATCTCTATTTTAGGTGATTATGACATTCAATTGTTTCAGTGGGTAAAGAAATGATGAGATCAATTGACAAATCAAAGTTTGGAGACCCACCAATGAACCACAAGAGGATTACAAATTGCACACGGATCATCCAGTAAACATAGTCCAAATAGGATAAAAAAAAGTTTGAAGACCTAAAACCTCGGTTATCCTTGGTTAATTTCTGATTTAAACTATCATACACTCTCAAATACTACCTAAATAGGTTTATCACTTTTTATTGCAGGCAACATAAGGGCATGAAACCACTAAAACAAACCCGAGCTCTCACAAGGGATGATAAAGACGGAGCATCCCAATCACCACAAACACAAACACATGGCAAAGGTAAAACAACAAATACCCCCAACTCAAATCTGTATGGCATAGTCTTTGCTAATGCGACTCATAAAGACCATTATACTACTATTGCATCAAGGGAAATCATGACCATTTGATACATCGATTGGTTGTACCTTGAGACATTAGGTTTCAAAGAGGATGTTCACTACTTGTTGGGTAGAGGTGTTTTAGTCCGTTTCTTTACCCATATTGATCATACAAGCAAAGGACTCACACTTGAATTCCTTAGCTCATTTCACCTTAATTGGGTTGCCTTTCACATCTCCTTCTGAATGTTTAATGATTCTCATCACATTGATCTAGAGAGTTTTTGTGATTTGCTTCATTTCCCTAGTGGTGGGTGCCACACTTGCAATGACCATAAATTATGGGATCCATAAGATTTTTGGGCTAAAATTACCTTGATCAGGAAGAGGTTTTCCCTTCAGCCTTTTAAGGGACATAACGCTAAAGCCTCCTTGATCTACAACCCTAGTTTTAGATATATTCAAATGTCTCTAGCAAGGACTCTTTTTGATGGGGGTGAGAGTTAAGTAAATATGAAGAAAATGGAGTTATTTGCTTTAATTTGTATGTTGAGGGATTATGCCATTGATGGTGGTTAATTCCTCACCAAAAATATTAGCAATGTCAGCAACCATTTGACCGATGACATTGTAGTAAGGGGAATTATTACATTTATTGCCCTTCGGCTGGGATACACCCTAGATTGTATCCTAGATAACATGCCGAGAGAATTGCCGGTGCTATTAAATTGCAATAACGTGAAAATTATTATTCGTGAGGGCAGGCATTTTGAATTGGTTTACAACCAAGAGGTGTTGTACCCCCTTCCTAACAAAGCCCTTACTACCATCATTTGTAACAATCCCCAAAATTGGCTTCCTTCTGCTACCATACCTCACCCTAATTACCCAAGTCCTTAGCATATCAATGACCCTCCTACCCATACCAGTGAACCACAAAGCTCCCATTGCTTCCTTCTCTATCTACCATCCTTTGACACTAAACAAGACCCTTCTTCATCTAACCAATCATGGGGTGATAGTTTTGCCCGAATTGATGCCCTTTTTGATATACTTAAATCCCAAGTTGTTGGTCTTTGGGATTTCATGGCTCCCCTTGATAGAATGAACTCCATTATACACTAAATTTATTAATGACATCTTGAACACGGATACCCACCACCTCCACCATCATAGCATATTCATCTCCGTTCCACGTATTTCCACACACATTGTGGTCAATGTGTCCTTTAAGCATGGAGGAGGATTCACTGATTAGTGCCTATTTATGTTGCATTTATTTTTATTTATTTTGCCTTCATTTTCTTCATGCTATCTTTAGTATGTTTGTTTTAATGTATGTTTTATTTTCATTTTCTTTGTTGTGCTTACTTGTTTGAATTTCCTTTTCATTTCTATCTTTCTTTTTTTATTCTCTTAAAAAATTAAAAATAAATAAATAAATATTAAAATTGTGATGTAGGTGTTTGAGCATCTTAGTTTTGATCGGTAAGGAAGGGCTGTTGAAAAGGCCTTCATTAATTTTTATGGAGTGTATTCATGCATGATTGATGTCAACTTTTGAGATTTATTCCTATAGTTGTTGCTTCATTTGTTTTTGAGTCATTAACCACAATCCTAGACTTACCCTACCCTTAACCTATCCCTATTACAACCTTAATAAGACCTCTTGATTTTTGCATTGCATAATGTTTTTTAAGTGGCGGCGATTGAGAAAACATGCAAGCATATGGTCGATCATTATTGGCATGGAGAATTTTGAGTGAAAATGTTATATCCTTAATACAAATGGGTGTCAAGTGTCTAAATTTACATATAGTGAGGAAGTTTACTAATTTAGTTCACATTTTTCTCGTAAGAATGTGCATCTACACGATTTTAACCATCTTAGAATCACATAATAATAATGAATTGAGAGTTAAGAATGAGGGTTATTCACAACTTTATTTTCATATTTCCTATGGACAATGCTCGCTACCTCGGTAGGTTTTGTAAATGTATGCCTTATTTGTGTGGTTTGTTTCCATCACTAGAAGCCTTGCTCCTCAACATTCCCTTTTCCTTTTTTTCTTCTTCTTATTCGTCATCATTTTTTTATGATCAGAGTTACTTGGGGGCAATCAATAGTTCAAGCATAGGGGAGTTCATAAGCTCATTTTCTATACTATTCTACATTGCTTTTCCTACAAATTATGACCATGTTTCATATAATTTGTGAACTTTTTGGTTGCATTTGCTTCTTGTTCTAGCTACTGCTCTCTTGTTATTTATTTTATAGTATTCATACAAAAGTGTATAAAATCAAAGAAGAGAGGCATGAATTTGGAGCAAGAAATCTTTATGAAGGGTTTTGAGGGAAGAAAAGCTAAGCTAGAATGCAATAAATAGGAGTAGAAGAAGCTAAGGAGCCAAAAAGATGATGAAAATAGCTGGTCACAAAGCTAAAGCACACCAGTGCACAAGCGCAGCTCAACTATGCTCACTCATGCACAATTGTGTGTGAGTTCTATAGATTCACACTTGGATGTGCTATACTAGCTCACCCATGCTCAACAAAGCTGAGAGTATAGGCTAAGAATGACCAGACTGTGCGCAATTAGCACAGTCATGTGCTCAATAATTTTAAATGAAACAATAATGAACGACTAGATTATGCATGATCAACACAATTGTGTGGGGGTTATCCCACGATCACGCGTGATCCAATGCTCATGTTTAAAGGCTCAACATAGGATGGATAAAGAGAGGGGGTGGAAGGGGAGCATTTTGGATTTTTTTCTCCCTTTTTTTGAGCAAAAACCCCATGTAACTTATCTTAAATCTTATAGTTTAATTTTTTTCAATTTTGAAGTTGAATTGGGTGCCATCTTACAATAATAGGATTTATTACCAGTCTATAGTTTATTCTCACTTTTATTATTTATTTCATATGTCATTCAATTTTATTGCTTGTACTTTACTACAACCATGAGTGAGTAGTTTCATTTTCTAAGATTGAATTAGGCTCAATTCGGTATGAATATGACAAATTAGCATATATGTTATACATCTGGTTTTTATGTGCTTTTCTGTATGTTAGGAATCACTATCATAAGTTGATTTTAATGGAATTTGACATTAACTATAACTAAAAGGTTAACATTGATGTTAGAAATTAACATATGGGCGGGAATTCAAATGATCACAACAGTAGACGTTTGAATTTTTAGATACTATTGAATCGGTGGAACTTAATGGGTTTAATCTATTTTGTTAGTCACGAAAGTAGTCAATAAACTAGATTAAATACATTCTTAGAACTTGAAAGAAGCTAGTGAATCATATTAGACCGGTGGTTCACAATAATTTAAACTATAATATAATTTAATGTTAATTTATTATTGAATATTGAATTCGAGATCGAAGCTCAATGTTAGGCTTTTATCATTATTGTTCTAGAATTTTTATTTGCTTACTCGTTGCATGTATTTTTCTAGCCTATATTCCTATTCTCATTTAAAAAAAGGTAGTCTAGATAGCTAACATGATAAAAATCAATAGTCAATTGCAAAATTTCCGTGGAATATGACCTTAAAGTGCTATAATGAATCCTTGTACTTACGGAATTAGCCATCATGTGCACACCCTCAAACAGGGTTTGAAAAAAAGCCTATAAAATATACAATGAGCTATAAACAATCATAGGTGACAAATGAATAGATATACACCAAGGAAAAGAAAATTCTATTATCGATCCCAAGCTTTAGGAGACCAAACCTAAAGGACCCCTAAGCCACTTGTTCCAAGTATAAAGTATTTTAATTAAGTGTTATTACATAAATACACACAATCCACCCTACTAACTCCACTTTATCCACTTTCCATAAAGGGAAAATTTCCATATTAGGTAGTATTCCATATGATATAACTTTGCCCAAATAAATAGAAATACAACTATTTCACCAAAACTAGAATAACAAAAATGATCCAACCCAACATTTTAAATCAAAAGCGAGTCATAACATCTTAGGATTTAATCATGCATTAACATGATTAACATAACGTAATTTAATCATATAAAATATCGACCTTGTAACATATTTATAATAAGTATCACTCTTTTATAAAATCAAATCTTTATAAAATAATTATATTATAAATTACACCTTTATAACATACACATACAATATCATATTTGCTTCAAATCAACAAGGAAACCACATTTATATTGAATTCATCGCAAGGATATTATCCATAGGGCTTAAATATCATAAAATCATAGATGTCTAAGCCAATCCCATGTTCAGACAAGGCCATTGACATCAAACAAGCATGAACATAAGATATGCATATCCACACACACATATATCGAAAGTAGTGTTAAATATAAAACAATCCACACAATATCATCTTATTGGTTGAGTGAGCCTAAAATAAAATAAGTATGCTATTAATATTAATTAAGTTAAAAGGATAATAAGAAGTAATACTTGTATTAATATATTATTTTACTATCTAAGGATTAACAATTTGTAATTATTATCTTATTAAATTAATTAACCTCAATGTATACATAATAAGCTCAACTAACTTATATAAAACTAAACAGTACTCTCGGTAAAAAAAAAATCAACTTAATCTATAAGCATTATTAGGAAAATTACGTAAACATTAATAATTAATTGACTAATTATATCTACATTTCATAGGTTAATTAATACATTTACATCACTAATATAATTGGCTAATTATATCTACATCACTAATTATTATCTATAATGGCGCGTAACAATCATACCAATATCTCATTTATTTTATTATGATATAAAATATTTATAGGTTTGCTGATTAAGGAAGCTAAACCATTAATTAGAGAAAACCATACACCGTACAATTGCTCCCAAGGCTATCTTTGAATTGGGTATTGTATAAATAACTAGAAATAAAATATAGTAGTTTTTGAGATGAAGATATAGTACTTTCAATCGCATAAAAAATATACAATTAAAGAGACGAAAAAGTTAAGACTTTCATGGTGTCTTATAAGCAGAACACAAAGGAGAAGTAGGGCCATGAAGTGAATCCATGAGGTTCGACGTTCGACGTACAAAGGTACAGGTCAGCCGGGGAAACAAAGGTGATCAGGCAATAATATGCTCTACAAAGTTTGATATTCAGCATGATAGAAACTTGGCATAAAAAATAAAAATAAAAATTAAAGCCTAGGACACAACCGGATTCTTCAATCTTAATAATGAGATGGTTGGCAAAGTACGCCTATTTGGTTTCGGTTCATGGGTAGCCGGTTATTTATATGATAACTAGTTACATTTTTTCGTGCAATGCACGAGTAGTATATTAATTATTTATATATTATTATATAATAGATAAATAGTTTAATAATTTAATTAATATGCAGGAAATGAATAGTTGGTTGTATATATTTAAGTAATTAATTAATAAAATACTTAATTATCTTAATTAATACTTGATTAATATGTATTGTTCGACATATATACACAGATGAATAATTATATGCATTTGTTGCATGTAGAATATGAATAGTTATGCTGTATTAATTACAGAAGATGAATAGTTATATGAATTTACTGTTCACATGAGATGAATAGTTGTATTTATATGTTCATTAGTTTGATAATTCAATTAATATGCAGGAGATGAATAGTTGGTTGCATATGTTCAAGTAACTAATTAAAAAAAATACTTGATTAATATGTATTGTTCGACATATGTACAGCAGATAAATAGTTACATTCATATATTTAGTAGTTTTACAACTCAATTAATATAGTTGGCTGCATATTTTTAGATAATTAATTAAAAAAATTATTGATTAATATAATGTTGTTCGACATATATGTAATAGATAAATATGTCAATTAATACGCAGGAGATCATTTTTTGTTTATGTTTTTTTTAGAAATGAGTAAAAAAATCAACAATACAAACAAAAAACCCGTTTTTATATAATAACCAATGCTGTTCTATTATTAGTTTTTTTATATTAATAATTATAATTTTTAATATAATATAATATTCATAATATAATAATAATTATTCAATATTATCATAATCAATAATATCATTATTAATTATTATTATTATAATAATAATTATCATATTATATTATTAAATATATTATAATATAATTATAAATAATATATAGTATTATATTAATAATATTATAGTATTTAATAATTATATATATATATTTAATGCATTATATTAATAAATATTTATTAATATTATAATATAATTATAATAATTAATATTATATTAATTATATTTAAATAGTAATAATATATAATACGAAAAGTTAGTAAATAATGGATAAAGTAGCAACTCCGTTTTAAAAAATATATAGATAAGACTGATATAGGGCTATAGATAAGAGAAATATTAGGGCTACAGGAGGATTAAATTACTTTTAATAATAATAAATATTATATAATAATCATATATAGGTATTATCCAAAAGTTAGTATGGATAAATATTAGTTGGTAAATTAAATCTTACTACATACTTTTATTATACTATTAGTTAAGAATTAATTCATGAAAATAATAGTGATACCATATGAAAAAATAAAATAAAAATTTATACACACACCCACCCACCCACCCTTATGTGTTAATGATATTTTAATAGCTTGAGGAAAATAATATTATATCGAAATTAATAACTTATAAATAACATGTAGTTTTAATAATGTCTTAGTTAAAACCTTATTTCACGAAGATTCAATATTTTGTAACCTTGTAGAAAAATAATATCAGGTGATAGCTTATAGGAAAACCTAATTTGGTGGGATCGAAACAAAACTTGGTGAAGTACTAAATTAATATCATGTGAAACTTTCATATTTAAACTTGGTTCATAATACATTAGGAAATGATATCACATGATAAAATATAATATATTATGCTCATGAAAATAATAATTTATGAGAACTCCAGTGTTGAGGAACATTACATCTTATAAACTGATATGAAAATAATAGTTAATAAAATATTAAAATTTAGATTTAAAATTATAAGATATTACAATTGATGTTCGCAGTGACTTAGAAGGAAGGTAAAGATAATCATAATATGACAGCGAGATCAATAAGGTTTGGTGGAATCCCAAACCATTGAAATGTTTGTTTGAGGAAAGCTGAGCTTAACCTATCAAAAGCTTTGACTAAGTCTAACTTGATCACCATGCATCCGAGATTTTTGTGTGTGATTGAGCGATTAAATTAAATGCACTTGTGATCAAGATGTTGCCATTAGTTTTCATTATTAAATAACATGATCACAAGAAGGCTCATAAGCTTTGTAAATATGAGCGAAATTTTGTTTACGATAACTTTAGTTACCATCTTACATGGAATATTATAGCCTAAATGAGTTGATTACATCTATAAATCTTTTAGACTCCATTTGATTATTGTAAAATTTTCAAGAAAAGAAAAAAAAAATGAAGAAACTGTTTTTTTTGTGAACGAGATAGAAAATAATAAAAACATATAAATATTAAACTAATTATTTAATTTTCCTTGATTAAAAATTTTAAATAATATATTAATTTTAATTTATTTCATAAATTTTTTTAGAACTAAATTGAGATTTATGGTTCGTTGTTATATTGAACCAAGCTCATTTTTACTTTTACCCAAGGCACAGGATGGAAGACAACACACAGGGTTGTGCAGAAAAATGGAATCCGAAAAATCGATCTGAAATTTTGGATATCTGATCCGATTTTTGAAAATCGGAGTAGATATCTGATCTGATTTTTTTTTTGTGGATAATCCAATCCACCAAAAATATCCAATTTTAAGAATAAGTCAGTTATATTTTGGCATAATTTAATTTATAATCTAATTTTTTTTCTTTCAATCTTCAAGTTTGGATTATTTTTTTTTACTATAGTACATAAGTCCAAAAATAATTTAGTAAAATACATTCTAAAATAAACATCCACACTCTACAAACAATCAAATAGGTCACGACCCACACACATGAAAGCACCCAGACCAGAAATAAAAATTCTTAAATTTGCTGAGCCTCTTAACTTAGGTCGTTTCACGATTCTAGAGCGTCATTATTTACAAATCTTGATCGTTAATTTTTGTGGATATGATTAATCATATATTATATCTTTTTGTATGCATATTGAATAATTAAACAAGTGTTTCTATAAAAAAATTTAGTTATAGATTATATATGTAAATTTAATAATCAGATTTTTTTTTCAATAATCGGATATATCTAAAATTCGATCCGATATTTTAAATATTTAAATTATTTAAATACGAATTTGAATATAAAATATTAAATATCCAATCGAATCATGTATTTAAAAAAAAATATCTATTCGACACCCCTGCTGCCCGTGCCAGAGGTTAGCCATACTATCAGAGTGCGAAAATTACACAACGCCAAACGCGGGCGGGCGGGCAGCCACTTGCTCTCGGCCTTCCGCTCACGATTACCATCACGTCTCGCGGGCCCGCATTGTAAAAGACAGTTGAAATTGAACGGACCGTGTAAAGGCACTAGTAGTGTGGGCCCAATCCACAGATTTCCCTGCATTTCACACTATTCTGTCACACGTATCGAAAAAAATAGAAACATCTCCCTTGGCTGTTAGCGCAACTGCCCCTGCAATTTACTGGGATCATGTTTGATATGATCAGCATATCCCCTTGCCTTTCGCAAATGCTGTCTGATATTTATCACTTAATCGGTCAGTCTCACTCTCACCCAACTCTGAAGAACACTCGCTCCTCCTTTCTCTTGCTATCGTTGAGCTCTAATCAATATGGTTTATTCGCTATCGGCAATTAGATTTCCTGTTGTACCATCAATCATTAAAACATCTGGTCCGAGCTTTACTGGCGAGCGAAGAAGCTCAAATCTATCACTTCTTCTGAAGCAGGATTATGTTTCTCGTACTGCCTCGATCTATTTTATGATTTTGTGTGCTATTGCTTTCATGTACTGTTTGCATTAATTGTTCCACTGTTTCATTTGATGTTACTATCTCTCTTTGACTCTGTTGATTTCTGGTTTGGAAATCATAGAGAATTTCACAATCCGGAGCTCATAATCCATTTTCCCCTGGCTTCTTTTTGGTGATTCAATTTAAGGTAGTTGTATGCTGTTTTCGTGGGTTGAATTGAACTTTATTATCTTGAATCGTGAAATTGCATGATATCTTATTGGCCTTTGTTTAATTTAGATGTCGCTTCCGTAAATGTGTACATTCATGTTATTGATAGTCCGAGCCTTCATGTGTTTGTGAGATGCGCCTGTTTGAGTTGTATCGTTTATTCATTGATTACGATTCCTCTGCAAGAAGAATTACGTCAGCTTGTCGCGTCTAATTGCCGATAGCGTCTAATTGGTGCCAGGAGTGATATTATTGTGCCTTGCTATCTATATGAAATTTATGTGATGCTGTATGCTGGTTCTACTAACTCGTCAATTTGAGAGTGCTGCTGATACGGCTCTTTTTGAAGCGTTTTGTTGGAGGTTTTTGAGGGCTGAAATATCAGGAATTTTGAGTCGACGGTCTTGAAGTTCATTGGGTGTAGGATGGGTAACATGTGCCGAGGGACTGGAAATTATTTTATTCAGTTTCAGTTACGACTTTCGTTAAGTGATTAAACAAACCCAAATACAGTGCTCGCAGAGCATCGGTTCTCATTTCTGGACCCCTTTAATCAAGTTTTTAGCGTCGGAGGAAATGGATTGATTTAAGCACTAGGCGTATGATCATATGTTAGTGAAGTGCGGGCAGATCCGAGGTGTAATTCCATTTCTTTCTATTCTTTGTTGGGTTGTCAGTCAGCACTAATGCAGCTATTGTAGGACTCTCTATTTGGATATTACCATTATATTTAGGAGGAAATTATGGGATATCATCACATATATTGAGGAGGAGATATTCTCCATTATTTTAGTGCTATCATCATATATAGGAAACACAATATTCTGGTTATATATTTAAGGAGGGTAAATATGCTGATTTTATCTCTGTAATTATAGAAAGCTAGATTCTCACACGTGTATATATAACCTACGATTCTATTCAATAAGAGATGAGAACTTCTCTTTCTCACAATATCTTCTCATGGTATCAAAGCTCGAGATAGGGATAGACAATTTTAGCTGCCACACTGGGCGCGATGATCGGTGAAGAAGGGTTGAAGCAATCGACCACCTCTCAAACAATTAACTCACTCATTTACCTTGGCTCTCAATACAAGTCAGGCAATTAATCACATAGGTAGAATTATGTGGAGAAAATTGCAATGAAAGGGCAAAAGCTATATGAAATTATGAATAACTCTCCAAGCAAGTTGCATTTTGGGCTTCATTGATAGAACCGTCAAACGAACTGTAGAAGACTCTAGAGAAATTGAAAATTGGTGGATGGTGCAATTAAAGGTTGTCTCAAATACTAAATACCATTGAACCCTCCATGCGCTCCTCTGTCAATTATTATGAAATTGCCTAAGACCTATCGCTAGATATCAAGGAACAATTTTCAGTCACAAATGAATCTAGAGTTCAGTAATTGAAATCTGATTTAGCCAACTACAAACAATGGGTATGATGAGTATTATCTCCTATTATGGGAATATCAAGACTTTGTGGGAAGAATTGCTAGTTACAATCCACTTGTGGTAAGTGGACATGCAATATAGGATTTGATATGTAGAAAAGACGATAAGAGGAACATGTGCATCAATTTCTCATGGGATTGGACAATGAAGTAATTCATTCTACATACTCACCAAAGATCCATTGCCCTCCATGTATGTCATGTACTCGACACCACTTAAAAAAAAACAGTTGATACCATGAGTCGCGTAAAGGAGCGATGGAAAGTAATGAGTTTTTTTGTCCGAACAGAAACAAAGGGGTGAAATAATTTTGAAGAGAAGACTGTGATCCGTATCCAGTGTAATCGGACTTGGCACGAAGAATCTAAGTGCTTTCAATTGATCGGGTATCTAGATTGGTGGGGCGATAGACTATATAGATATAAATGTAATAGTGGGCGTGACAAAGAGCAGTTGCTACAAGGCAATACGAGAGTTGCTAGGTGCGGTCGTACTAGGGGAGGATAGAGTGAATGTGGCACCGGATTCATACAATAAAATATAGGTATTGCAATTGCGTATCGGTAGTAATATCGCGGTTTTGGGACAGGCGCGATGCGAAATTTCTAAAACGCTACCATTTAAGAAAATCACTTATTTATCACGTGATATCAACAAAATATCGGATATTGACCAATATTTTACCTATATTTACTGATATTGGCCAATATTTATTGTAGAAAAACATAAAATATCATTTTGTAATAACTGCGACGTATAAAATATTGTTTGCGGCATCCCAATACCGTGGCATTGTAACCGTAACCACAAATGTGACTACGATTTTATTGTTTGAACGAAGTGCATTCTTATATGACCTATGTTTCATTTGGTGGAATGAGTGCATTGCGAGAGTGTGATAAGGACAAAGGTGGATTAGTAGGGTTGAACCAAGAATGATGGTGGACTTTGTTGGAGATTTTAAGCATTTAAAAATCGAGTACTGGTAATTGCCTAAATAGTAAGACTCATGACGTGAGTTGGATTATTGATATTAGTGCAACGAATCATGTAACAAGCAAACTAAGACATTTGAAGAATGCCTGTGAAGCATAAAATGAAATATCGGTACCGCAATTGCGTATCGGTTGTAATTTCTCGGGTTTTGGGTCAAGCGAGACAAAAATTTCCGAAAATGCGGTTGTTTCATAAAATCATATATTTATCATCGCGATATCAGCAAAAATTCAGATATTGGCTGATATTTTGCCAATATTTACTGATATTTACCGATATTGGTTGAAAATTTTCAATATTTGTTGTGAAAAATAATTATAAAAATCACATTGCAACAACTAAGATATATAAAATATCATTTGTGACACTCCGATAGCGCGGTTTTATTACTTTTCGTGAAGTGCCAGCTTGTCTTGTAGGGCTTCTTGATGGAAAAGAAACTAATGTAATGATGGAAGGAAGTATTGTGCTTAATGATAAATTAAGACTCAATAACGTTCTGGATGTGCCCAAATTGAATTGTTGTTTGATCTTTGTGCCACAGTTAATCGATTCCGTGTGATATAGGACTAGACCTAGAGGATGCTGATTAGAGTAGGTGAGTGAAACAATGGGTTTTACTGCTTTCATAGTGTATCCCACACAATGGCTATGAAGATTGATGGTATGACATCGTTTGACTTGTGGCACAAGCGTTTGGGGAACCCTTCAAACAAAATGGTCAAGTTGGTTCAAGTTGTTAATTTTGATGAAGATAGGAAATCTCTAAATAAATCTTGTGATATTTGTGATCGAACAAAGTAGTATCGAGATAGTTTTTCTTTAAGTGAAAGCAAGAGAACTTGAATATTTAAATTGGTTCTTGTGATCTATATGGTTTTTATAGGATACAATCTTCTAGTGGTGCATATTATTTTTTGACAGTAGTAGATATTTTTTCTAGGGCAGTTTAGATTATTTGTTGGTAAGCAAAGAAGATGTGTCTCGTTTTTTGTTACATTTCATAGCTATGGTTGATGATCACTTTAATAAGAAAATCAAGATTATCTGTAGTGGTAATGGTACCGAATTTACTTGTATTGAAACTATTTTTTTTAGAATGGCATTGAATTTCAAACATCATGTGTCAGTACTCCCCGATAGAACAACCGCATAGAACAAAAACATCATCATACCTTGAATGTAGCTAGATCTCTACAGTTCCAAGGGAACTTACCCATTGAATTCTAGGGTGAATGCATGTTGAAAGCAAAGTACCTTATTAATCATACTCCATCACCAACCTTGAATAACAAAAGCTTTTATGAGATTTTGCATGACAAACTACCTAACTATGCACACTTGTGAATTTTTGGATCGTTGTGCTATGTGCATAATCAAGGTTTGAAAGGTGATAAATTCGCAAACAGAGGGCATAGGTGTATTTTTATTGGGTATCCTCATTTGTAAAAGGGATGACAGATATGTGATTTGGAGTAAAGGAATTTCTTATACCAAGAGACATGGTATTCTTTAAAAATGAATTCTCATATGCGCATGAGAGAAGTGATCACCTGTCCTCACATGTGATTACTAGTTCGCTTGGAGAATGATGTTTTTATGAAGATCATGATGATGGTGCATGCATTGATGGAAATGCAGATAGTGAGGTTGCATGATCCAGAATTCCTATGGGTCGTGTGTGTTGATCCAAAATACCTTGTGTTAGGTTGCATATTTTGTGACAAATACAATTCAAAAGTTGAGCCTATCTTCCAGCTTAACCATTTCATCACATATGTTAGGTATGCCATACCCCATTGCTCGTTATGTGAATTGTGACAATTTCTCTTTACAACATAGAAATTTTCTTACAGTCATCATTGCCGATATCGAGCCTACCTCCTTTGTAGTTGCTATGAAGGATTTACGTTGGAGGGAAGCTATGAGTTATGAGATCAAGGCCCTTGAAGATAATGACACTTGGACAGTGGTCCCTCTTCCTCTTAGTAAACGAGCTCTTGGTAGTAAGTGGGCTTACAAAATTAAGTACAGCTAAGACGAAATCATGGAGAGATTTAAGGATCATTTGGTTATCGTTGGTAATCACCAAGTACCGATTATAATAAGACTTTTGCGCTAGTTGCAAATACTGTTACAATTCATAATTTTCTTACTGTGGTTGCAACTAAGAGTTGGAAATTGCATAAGATGGATGTTCATAACTCAGATTTGCATGTTGACTTGACCTAGGAAGTATATATGAGGATGCCTTTTGGGTTCAATGCACCTAAACTAGGGATGCTTTGTTGTCTGTTTTGTATGGGTTGAAACAAGCACTAATCTATGTTGCTGGTTCGCAAAACTTGCAATGGCTTTGAAAGAATATGGTTTTTGTTGGTTCTATTGAGCACTATTTGATTATTTATGGGAATGATACTTTTTTCATTTGGTTGTTTAAGCGTATCGTAGTGATTACTTTCATAATGATCTTGGTGTTTTGAAGTACTTTCTAGGCCTTGAGGTTGCCAGAAATCTCACTGGTATTTTTCTTTGTTAGCAGAAATATGCTCTTGATATTATATCTGAAGTCGGTTTGCTTGTCTAGACCGGCCAGTGTTTTGGGCGAACAGAATTACAAGTTGGGCCCTGCAAATGGGTGTCTTCTTGATGATCTTGAGTCCTATTGATGCCTCATTGGGCTCCAAATCTATCCATCTGTTACTCATCCTGTGCTCTCATATGGTATACATACACTGGGATGTTGCCTTATGAATGGTTTGATACCTGAAACGAAATCCTAGGCATGGTATTTTGCTTCATGGCAATTCTGATTTATAGTTATAAGGATGGTGTGAATCTGATTGGGTAAATTGTCCTCTTAAGTGCTGGTCGCTAATGGTTTGGTTTCTTTTACTTGGAAATTCTCCCCTCTCATGGAAAACTAAAAAACAGCTCACGGTCGATCAATCTTTTGCCATAGCAAAATATCGCTCTATGACCACCACTACTTGTGAACTGAAATGGTTAAAGGGACTCTTGAGCAGTTTGGGTATCTTTCTTACTCGCCTTATGAGACTTTATTGCTGTAGTCATTCAGCTTTTTATATGAGGAACCTGGTATTCCATGAACATACTAAGCATATTGAGATTGATTGTCATTTTATTTGCGATGCCATTACAAATGGGACTACTCGTCCTCATTTCATTTCTACTCATGTTCAGCTTGCCGACATCTTTACTAAGACTCCGGGTCGACTATAGTTTTCACTTGTTACTTGGCAAGTTGGGCATTTACGACCCTTGTGCTCCAACTTGGGGGGAGGGGTGTTAGGATGTTGCCATTTATTTAGGAGGAAACTATGGGATATCATCATGTATTTAGGAGGAGATTATATTCTCCGAGATTTTAGTGCTATTATCATATATGTAAGAAAGAAAGTATTCTGGTCATATGTTTAACAAGGATAAATATTCTGATCATATCTTTATGATTATAAATTCTCACACTTGTATACATCAGAACTTTTCCCTCTCACAGTGTCATCTCACTTTCTGCTTGTAGCTTCATGATTTGAACCTCACCATTTGCTAGTTTCTCAGTTGTCCTTTTATAATCTGGGTTTATTTTACTTATTTAAATTCTTCTTTTCAATTGATTTGCTGGGAGGGGGAGGGGAGAATCAGTTGCATTATGAGTGAAGACAAGTGTGTGCTTGAGAATTCAAATATGAGAAATCTTTTAGCAACATTTCTGCTTTCTTCCTGTGGCAGTACAATTCTTGTTAAACTTTTTTTTTTTCCTGATTCTTTTCATAAGTTCTAAATCTTAATATTTGGCGTATTATATAGGAAAGCTCTTAGCTCGAAAGTCCTCTTATGATGCTGAGTCATCATCTGCAACAGTTGCAGCATCTGAGGAAGTACTTGTTCCCGGAAGTGCTACTGACAGCTCATCATCTTCTGATCAGTTGGAAGCTCCAGATGCAGCTTTGAGAGACCCTGAGGTAGCTGCATTCTACACTTATCTTATTTGAGGACTTGCAGTTTTCAGTCTTTATATTATGTATATAGTTCAATCATATGCAATTTTTAAAGTAGGATTTTGTTTATGAAACATTTCATGGCCAGAAGTGCATGATGTGCCAAGGATCTGTTTTAGTTATTTCCATGGAAGTGAACCACAAAGAGGGGGGAGTAACGTCAGTAAAATAAGGTGTACTAGACTATGGAAAAGTATTATTCATATGGCATAATTTGTTCGATAGTGGAGTCTACATGGGGAAGATTTATAAATATGTTAATTTAATAGAGCTTTGTTTTGAAATGTATTAGAGCTTCATTTTGAGCAAGCTTTGTAAAACAGAGGATCAAAGTAAGGTGTTATTAGATCCCCAGCCAATCTTGGTTGCAGAAATTTGGTTTTGGATTTTGTGTTTACTACAGTATGTAAGAATACAGTGTCATAGATCACCAGTGTCCTAAGGTCCCAGTTTCTACATGAATGTTATTCCTCGTTGGTTTTGGAGAAAATCTGGGGAAGAAAAATATGCTATAAAGAAAAAGGTTTACCTTGGTCTAAAGTTCCTTCTAAAGGTAAACTTTTTCCTGCTGCTCCTTTACACATATTAAAGAATCGCATAATAAGTGTTTCTTTTACTGGTGCCTTATCTGATAGCTTCTTGTCAAGAATGTATTGAATTTCATTTAAGTTCTAGCTGTTTCAGCATTCTCATTTCTTTTAATTGTCATCATAAACTGTCATTCCTTTCTTTGTAGATTATCATTGATGCAGATGCACAAACTATGACTACTGAGAAAAGAGTTGAGGATGCATTAACATATGTTAAACCAAGAGAAATTGATGGCAAACCAGAATATTCTGTTGCTTCACCTGGGACAAGGAAAATTCCTCCACCTGGTGATGGAACAAAAATTTATGACATAGATCCCCTTTTGAGAGGACATAGCGCCCATCTGAGTTACCGGTAAGACCAGTCTGTGAGAAAATTTCAGTAAATAGTGTTGAAGGACTAGATTTCCAAAAGGTTACTTGCTTTGGTTGGCTGCACTGAATCTCCTTCTTTGTCGCAAAAAACACTTAAATTTCAAGTACAATATGTCATTTATGTTTGTGCAATTTGTGAAGAAACTTGGGTTATGTTCTCCTCAGTTTATTTATCATCATATCTTGAATAGTGATAATCATCTTAACAATCATGAAAAGCTAATTTTTCTTTTTCTTTTTGACTTGATCAGATCACAAAAATCAGATGATGGACACATAGCCCCAATGTGAACATGTCTCCTTGATTTTTTCTTCTCTGAATGGCCACTGCCCATGTAATCAAGGCTGGTTGCATGGGCCTCGGATGATTCAAATTTTTATCTACTTCTTGTTTACAAGATGTGCATTAGACCAGCCGGTTGGACTAGTGGCTTCTATGTGGTCTGGTTATTAGTATTATTTCAAAACCAGATAGCAGTAACAAAAATCTTGTGAATTGGCAGGAAGCGATCATAAAAATTAAAGAAAATAAAGCTAAAAATTCTGAATTATGTAACTGGTTAAACCTATGGTGGGACATATAATCAGGTTATTTAATCATTCTGGAGACCAGCCTGATGAGTATATGGCTACAGTTATGGAGATAATAATTCCAGCTAGGCATTTTCATCTATTTCTTCTTGTGGAAAATTGTTTGTAATGGTAATTAGATATGAGTTCGGTGGTTGTTGCTAGCCATTCAAGTCACTGTATGCTATATGTTTGTCTTTGTGCACTAACTTTTTCAACCTTTGTGATGCGTTGGGTGCCCTTAATGGCATTTCCATGATTGGTTTTTATGTCTAGATTCAACATGTTTCTTACTGATTTGTGTGCTGTTGCTTGCTAAAGTGGCTTTTCTTGTATATATTATATACTTTCTGTTCTGTTTATTTATTTTATTTTCTCTCAAAAGTAATATTTATCTGCGTGTTCATGTATTCAATGTAAACTATGCTTGAAACATGTACTTCCCATTTTAATAGAAAATTCGTGGTTACTATTCTTTTAGTTTCTCAGAATACAAGAGGATTCGTGAGGCAATTGACAGGTATGAAGGTGGCCTAGAGGCATTTTCACGTGGCTATGAGAAGATGGGTTTCATCCGCAAGTATGTTTTCTATCTAGCTCATATATATGCTACAATTTCAAGTTACATTATTATGCTCTATTGCATCAAATTGTTATTTACGGCTGTTCTTTTGTAAGAGGATGGTTTAGAGAGAAGTAGGGATGGATCTATGATTTTAACTCAGGAGAAAATATTAAATTAAAAAATGGTAACTTATGAGTTAATTAATATTGATGACATTCTACTAGTTTAGCATATAATGAAATTTATGTTGGGTGATAATAATCTCTTATGTGTTAATACGGTAGCATGATCATTTTTTTACCATTAATTTTATATTGAAGACATCTTTCTTGATGTATGAAACAATTCCAATGGGAAAATATGTATATATTAATTAATAAAAAATAGAAAACAGATATTTCAAAGATTAAAAAGATACCTATGTTATATCATCAAAAGACTTAAATTTGTAAAATAGTAATATCATTATTTTCCTGGTGAATATGCATTAATCAATTTTTAAATGAGACAAAATAAATCTAATTACTGCGTTCTACAATTTGGGAGACATATCACAACACCTGAAAAGAACGTAAATAATATGTAATTAACAACATAATAACAAAAATCTCAATTTGAACCCCATCATTGACTGAGTATAGAGAGGCATGGGTGTACACAACCTCATCTTTACTATATTAGGCTAGTGGCTATCTGATTCGAAAATGATCTGTTATGATCTTCCTTCACTAACTTTGGGTCCACCCTGTTTGACTTTATGTTGTCATAGGGTATGCAGTGAACTAACATTCAAAAATAAATTTATCAGATGGACTTTGGGATAACAGAAAGAAACAGTTATTGTTTCATTGCCCATATGCATGGCTTGAATTCTATGTTTATCATGACATGTATGCAATCACACTAGTTGCTTTCCAGATTTAGTGGGAATTAAGGTTGTTTCTCTTTAGTTGAGAAACTCACATGTTAGTATGCTGCATTATATAAATAGAAGAAGATAGTCCAACTTGTTTTAGGATAGAACCCTACTTGGAATTATATATTATCTAACTTTCCTCTTCCATGGCAAATGCCCAATGAAAATTTAACATTTTATCGAGCATGATTCATCTTTCAAATCCCAGGCTGTATTAGCACAACCAAGGATAAGTATTTGTTAGTCCGAATGCAAGAAGGATCTAACAACATTGTTTACCTACTTGGAAGTCTGGCATGATGTGAGTGTCCCACATTGAGTGATTGAGTAATAAGCCTTGTGGACTACTTCACCTCTTGCATTTGGTTTTAGGATGAACTTACTCGAGCTTGTATATGGTCTAGATTTCCTCCTCCACAATCATGACTTAGGCCCAACGGAAATTACTTTTGTTTGTGTGAACTTCAGATAAAGAAAATAACAAGGGGCTGGTAATATCTGAAATATCCAGTAGGGTGTATGGTACATTTAGATTGCTCACAGCTTAATAAGTACTTAGGTACGTGGCAATAGGGGTATAGGTGGTTGTAAGAAAGACTAACTATTAACAGTGACCATTTTAGGTCTCTTCATCCTATTGTTGATCAAATAAGTGTCACTGTCAGGTACCTGTTCTGTGAGTGAATTTCCTAGAAATTATGAAAAGCAAGAGAGGCATTGTTCCCAAATCAATTTTTTTGTTTCTTCTTCCATTATTTTTATAAATGTTCTAAACAATATATAACTTGATAAGGAGATACATATTTTGAGGTATTTGAATATGGAATTAGCCCAACTAAAAGAAAAAAAGAAAAAGACTATATAAAGTCCAAGCAATGGACCCTTGACTTTTTGTTAATGTCTTTGTCGCTCAAGCGTCAAGCACCATCATGTCTTATATCTACCTAGTGAAGCTTCTGTAACTCTCCGCCGTTCTACAATGCTTCTTCATGCTGCTTCCTTGTTCTTCTGCTGGATGGCATACCTTAATTCCTTACCTATTATGCACAAAACTATACGTCAATGAATTATGAAGCAACTGTAAATGTAGTCTAACCTTTATGTATAGGAACCTCAGCTGCTTTACTGTTTATCTGTGTTTTATTCTTCTGCATATCCTACAGCATGTTATTAGGAGCTTGTGCCCCACGCCAATATAGCACTGCTAGAAGGCTGCAATAAATTGTGATGATGATCTGGATGTCTACGGAGGAGATGAAACTCTTGTTTTTTTGGGTGCCAATGGGAAGTGCTTCTGATGTTGGTGTTTGCTCATTGTTTTTCTGCGTCAGTGGGTGATGATTTGTTTTCCGTATCTTTTGGACCTTTATTGAGTGATTACGAAGATTGACTGACCTTGTTTAAACTGTAAAGCATCAACAGGAGAGAAGACTTTCTCAAGGCAGGAATTAATGTTGAACTTGAGGGCACAGATATATATATAGTCATACTACTGAATTATGGAATGTTACTATTGGTTCTGACTAAATGTATTCATTAATTTATTGCTTGAGGATCCAAAGTATCACTGAGGCGAATTCATAGAAATAAAAGACACAATATTCTTGAAAGACCTCACCTTTCCTCTCCCATTGACACTTACTCTCCGTGTCTTTATCAGATGAAACAGTACTTACGACAGCAGTCACAAAAATTTCTGCATACATATTCCATAATCTGACTGCCTGATCTGACTCACTTTTCAAAATGGATATCATTAAGATCCGTTAATTTTGATCCTCTTTATTCCTAAATGTTTGCTATTAGGATAGTAGAAAAATCTCATTTCTGAAATCTAGACTAGCTCAAAAAAGTTGACTAATGAGGAAAACAACTAAAGAACTATGTCAGAAATGTACATGGAAAACTGTGATATTTTTTCTTGTTTATAGAAATGAGAATTTAAAATCCTTCTTGCTGTAATTATGCATTAAGGTACTTGTAGTTTGTTTCTCATACTTTCTGCATTATAGGATTACTTTGAGTATCTATAGCTGTTTTCCCAATTTTATTGTACCATCAGGACAAATAATTTCTGCAACATACCTTTCATGTGGAAATGCGATATCAATGAAGAGATATCATTTTCAAGGAATAAAAAAAGTAGTGTTTCTGTTATGCATAAAGCAGATACTTTTAGTTATTCTTTCTTAGAAATAAAAGAATCAACGGCTTTGATAAACTTTACATGTTTGTGTCTTTGCACTTTGCTAATGGTCCTGTTACATGGTTTTGCAGTGCCACTGGAGTAACTTATAGGGAGTGGGCTCCAGGAGCTATGGTGTGTTTATACTTGAACTGATTCTTGCTTTGTAATTTTTCTGCAGTTTGTTTTGTGTACCTATAATTTACTTAGTACTAGTCACCGTAGGAAATACAGCTATCATATTTTCTTCTCTTGTCAGGAACTTTGGAGTAAGGCTTCGGAGTTCTTAATGGGAATTCTGAACTGCTGCTTACCAGAAACTAAAAACCAACTCCAGTCTCATGAAATAGTCATAGGATCACTACTTTGTGGTGTTCATTATTGTTTGAGAAGCAGCTTTTAAGAAACTGGGCCATGGGATATCTATTTTCCTTGGCCATGAGACCTGTATGGTATAGTTAAAATTTGAGTTAACGAAGAAAGAGGAAATGCTAATCATCATGCTCCTTTCCTCCAATGGAATAGATTTAAAAACAGGAGGATCATTATACAGAAGTAGTTTTATCTATTCTGCGCATGTCTGTGATTCTAGAAACATTTGGATGTCTTGTAGTTTAGTAGCTGTTTTGGCACGGACAAAGGAATGCAGAAAGGAAATCTCATGAAGAGAAAATAATAAAAATAAATAAACGATGAAGAACTCAAACATGCTGCCAAAATATATTTCCTTTTAGAGGGTTTTCATGATAGATCCTGTCGTGGTGGTATTATCAAGGGTCTGTCCAACAAAGTGTATGATACATATGTTGTTAACTGTCAATGCAAAAATTTTAAAATATTTTTATTTATTTTTCTTTTCTTTTGTGATCCAACATTTTCTCAAAAGTATTTCCATTTTCTTTATATAATAGAATCCATGGAGAAAAAAGCACCAATCTATTTTTAAATAAGGTATTTGACTTGGGGAACGTAATGTAAGACTAATTATTCTAGACTTTAATAACTTAATAAAAATAAGTGATTGATTATATATGTATATTTTTGTACAAGTAATGTGATATTTATTACTACCAAATCTGGCATTTAAGTACATCCATTGTAAGGGGCATCTCCTTTAAATTATCCCATCTACATACTTGGCTAATGAGCATAAACATTTGCTATGATGAACAAAAGCTACACGACTAGGAGCATCTCTAACAATCTGTTTTAGTAACATGTTTCAATTGAAAAATTCTTTTGTTCCTTTCGTGCCAAACATGGTACACTAATCCTGCGAAAAGAAGCTTTAGTGCCACACTCTTCTCTTTTGGTCTTCTTTGTTGAGAAACCCAAGGCAACTCTCTTTGCCAACTTTGCTCCTGATGGTCAAGACTGAATTTAGCTAAAATCCTTGCCCATATATCGAGCACATAGGGGCACTGGAAGAATAGATGATCCATTGATTCCTGTCCTGAGTTACACAAAACACATGTTGGATCCACCTGTACTCCAATCTGTTGCATATATTTTTTGGTAGCCAATCTTTTATGAGCTGCAATCTAGAGAATGAATAGATGTTTTCCAATTGCTAGCGGGTGCCAAACAGCCATTCTCCATGTCACTTTTGTTCTCTTAATCCTGAACTGCTTATTGCATTTTGAGATGCTATGTTTTTTTGTTTTGTCTAGTATGACCTGATTAGAATTGCATCCATAGGATATCAGATTTCTAAAACTCAGCGTCTTTTCCATATTCCAAGAAAACCTGTTCGTGATGTGAACATCCTAGTTATGCTTGCTTTTGAAATGGTACTCTTGTGTCCATTTCACTCGCAAAATATCCTTCTTCAATTTCCAAAGGAGTTTCCCAATTTCCACCCTATTCCAAGTTTCAAGGTCAGCTAAGCCTAATCCACACTTATGTTGAGGAGAACAGGAAGTCTTCCATGAAATGGGAGCTTTTCAAGTGATCTGGGCCGTGCCTGACCCTAGGAAAGATCTACATAGGGCCTCAATGGAATGAATTACCTTCTTAGATAATAAAACAGTTGACTCCAATACATTTGAATACTATAAATTACTAATTTGATAAGCTGGAGTCTTCCTGCACGACTCAGTAATTTGACAGTCCAAGGATGGAGTTTTGTTGTAATCCTGTCCATAAGTTGAGAGCATTGAGCTACTGAGAGTCTTCTACTAATTAATAGAACACCAAGGTAGGTTACAGGTGGATGACCAACCTGCATTTGGAGCATAGAGACCAACTGTGTTTGCTGGCATCTGTCATTCCTGCACAGAAACATTGGCTCTTTTGCAAATTCAGGTCAAGACCAGATAGCCTTGAAAAATGTTGGAAAGTATCCCTTATGGCCTGGACTGAGTAAGCATCACCATGAGAGAAAAGAAGAAGGTCATATGCAAATGAGAGAGCAATAATCCTGGCTCGTTTACATCTAGGTTGGCTCCTAAACTCTTTGTTCTGCCATAACCCCTGAAATATTTTGTGTAAATACTCCATAAATAGAGATGGGTCTTCCTATCCAAGCAATAAAATTACAGTTGCAATTGCGGTTGTGGTCACGGTGTCGCGATATTGGAGTGTCGCAAACGATATTTTATATATCGTGGTTGTTGAGGTGTGATTTTTTTTATTTGTTTCATAATAAATATTAGCATATACTAGTAAATATCTGCAAATATTGGTAAAATATCGGTCAATAACCGATATATCACCAATAAATAAGTGAAATTCTGAATCCGTCGCGTATCACCAATTTCGCATATCGGTTGACCCAAAATTCGATAAATATCGGCTGATATTGCGTATCAAGACCGATATTTAATTGCATGTTCCTATCATAAGCCTTTTTTTGCAAAGAAAGGAGGACTAGGGATGCCATTAAAAAGAATAGAATAGCTCATAGTTGTAATACACTGCATTACTAGTTGCACATAGTAGAAAGGAAAGCCTAAACTAATCATAACCTGCTCAATAAAGCACCATTCCACTAAGTCATAGGCTATCCCTTGGTCTAATTTAAGCATAAACCTAGGGGATATATGCTTCTGATTGTAACCTCAGACCAACTTATGAGCAAGTTAGATATTATCCTCAATGTGTCTCCCTTTTACAAAGGCAAACCAAGAGGAATCAATGAGGGATTCTAATTCTTGTTGTAAGCTATTGGTTAACACTTCAGAGATGATTTTATAAACTATGTTACAAAAGGCTATTGGTCAAAATTGGTTAACCCTCAAAGCATTCACAACTTTAGGAATGAGAGTGAGAACAACAATATTGAGGCTGTGGAGTAATTTCCCCGTGCAAAAGAAACTATTTTAAATCAAATAAACATGATTCCAAATTTTGCTTCAGCTTTGTTTGTAAAAATAAGCATCCATCCAAACCAGGAGCCTCGTCATTTCCTACTAGAAAAAAGGAAATTTCTTGACTTCTTCCATAGTTATAGGTTGCAAAAGAAGTTTTTTTTTGGTTAAGTTTTAACATATGTCCTCGGTTTAGAACTACTTCTTCTAAAGTAGCTTCTTGAAACAAGGCTTATCCGATCAAGTCTTTATAAAAGTTAGTAAACTGAGTCTAAATCTAAGTTAGATATGTGACAATATTCCCCTGTTGATCTTACAATCGAGTCACGTAATTTCTTTGATATCTCCCACTTATCATAGCATGAAAGAACTTGGCCTTTTTATTCCCTAAACTTAGCCATTGAACCCTGTATTTCTGCTCACAAAAGCTTTCCTCACACGGAGAGTAATGATTGAATTGATTCAAGGCAGTCTACTCTTCCTTTGAGAGGATATTATTCAAAGGAACAATAGACAACCTACCTTGGACATCTTTTAAGTCTTCTCTTGCTTTCCTCACTTTATCACTAATACTACTAAACTTCAACGAATTTAGCTGTTTGAGTTTAGATTATAGTTGATTTAGTTAGCCTAGAAATCTCTTGTTGCACTACATCTAATTGGTTGTGTCCAAACACCTCTCACCTTATCCTAGAAACTACTATCCTTTGTCTACCTGTTATAAAATCTAAAAGGTAACTTACCTTATCTCTAGGAATTAGATATGGTAACAGTCATAGGAGAATGATCTGAGACTAAGGAGAGGCAAATATAATTTGAGAATTTGGGAAACATTTTACCCACTATAAATTATCCAGGACTCGATCTAATTTGCAGTGGATTCTAGCATGGCCTTGTTTATTTGAATAATTGTCAAAATTACCAGAATACTTGATATCTACCAACAACAAAGATTGTAGACAATCTCTAATATCAACTATATATTTAGGATCAGGAGGATCACCCTGAAGCTTTTCCCAATGATTCAAAATCACATTGGAATCACCTAGAAAAATCCAAGCCTCTCTAGTTAGAGCATTATTAATTAGCCATTGCCATCAACATCTCCATCTTTGAGCACTATTAAAATCATATTTGAAGGTAACACAAACACTTTTATTGTCATGTAGAAATTATGCTCTAAAAGTAATACAATAAGCTATTTTTGATATATGCCACTAGTTTAGATGTCAATCAAGTCAAATTCTACCACTGGAATGGTGACTATAATTGAAAAGCCATTTCCATCATGCCAATTATTATTTATACTACTATTGATCTTCCTAGCATTATTCTCTTTAAATCTAGTCTCAATAAGTCCTACTAGGGAAAACTTATTTGAACATCCAAGCATTCAAGCTAAATGAATGTTGGTGTCAAGAATGAAGTTTTCACCATGACTACAAGGAAATTAAACCCTATAAGTTTCGGTCATCTCAAGGTCATGACTCTCATCCAGTAACTCTAGTAAGCTAGATTTATGGATAGCCATAGTAGATTCACTCTGAGTTATTGGTTTTGGTGATTTAGAAGCAATCGAGATAGGTCAAGTCACCTTTGCATTGTCAATACCAGGAGGAGGGTGCTGGTGAGTTTTTTCCTTCCTTTTGTCTTTGACTAACATCCATTTTTGCTTAAGATTAGGTTCAGGTTGCTTTGGTTTCATACAATTATTGATCAAGCATCCAAACTTTTCACAGTGATTGCACAATTGTGGTTTCCATTTATACTCTATAGGTTGTTGTCTTATGCTATATCACTATAAGGAGTCTGAATCGGAATAACTATTGGAAGTTCTTTCATTGCATCCACTTCAAATAAGATTCTTGGAAATGAAATATGTGCTTTAGTAGCTATGACATCATCAACACACATAGGCACTCCCTCAAAGCTTGCTTGCTATTCTACTAAGTTTTAAGACCACATAGGAAGGGGAAGTCTAGTTAGTTAATTCCAGGTGTGTAAGTAATGAAATCTTTCATTCTTAAACTCATGTTCATTAGTCCAGAGGTCCAAAACCAAAGGATAGTTCATAAAACACCATAAAGTTCTATCTAATATTGTATGGAAATCCTCTCTAGATTTGAATTGAAAAACAAAGAAACCTTCATCATGAAGATGAATAGTAGGTAGGTCACATGTGTCCAATTCCGTTTTACATAGTTTAGCATTTGAGTGTATAAGGGAGTCATTCCAAACACACATTCAACCAAGGAGAAACGCCACATGGATGCTTCATCTTCCCATTGCTTTTCATCTAAATTTTACAATCAAATCATTAACAATATCAAGAGGAACAAAGTTCAAAGGTAACACATGGTTAGGGTTTAAATTGTTGAAAACTTTATCTTTCCATGAAACTTGAGGGTAAGTTGATCAATTCTAAGCATAAGAGGTGGAAAAGGATTAGTGACAAAGGGCGTGCCATGCGATTGATTCATACTTGTATTTGGAGTTGAGTTTACGGTAGGAATGCCTGCTTTATTTGGGGGAGATGGGGTAGTTAGTTTATTCGTTTTCTCGGTGGATATCTTTAAATCACAACTCATCTCCTTTGGGATCATATTCACAGAACTCTCAAGTGCGTCGGGGTTCTTTCAATCGGTGCTTCACTCAATTTTCCAATAGAAACATCATTGGTTTCAGTTACCTTTGCAATCGATTTTGTAGTTACAGATCGAGCCAATTTTCTTGCAATCTCTTTACCCTTCATGGAGGCTAGAACTTAGGCTGTCTTCTTCTTCTTTGCCATTAGTGAAATTTGAAGGGGGGACTCAAGGTGCATACATCATTGCGTGCATCATGCCTTAAAATGTGACTTTGATAGGTAGAGATTCTTGGCATTGAATATATATTATTACTCTCGTTCATAATGTAAGAGATATTAGGTTTTTCATGCATATTAGGAAGTGATGAAATTTATAAAAATTCATTTACTATTCCTAATGTACCCTTGTACTTTTTGATATTTTTTCACAAAAGAACTTTCATTTTGATAGAGAAAGAAGTGTAAAATTGGGAATATATCATTTAATGTTTGTTACTTCTTGTAGAAAGCCTTATACTGAGAAACAAAATTCAAAACCTAACATCACTTGGATTATAACACAGAGGGAGTATGTTACATTTGTATTCAAACTTGCAAAAAATAATTAAGTAGTATGATAAAAAGCCAAGATTTTGAGGACAAGTTGGACTCTAGAAAAATCTGCATAGTTGAAAGGCTCCAAAATAGCTTTTGGAGGATAGTGTTCTTGGGATTTTTTAACGCCAGACTCAACAGTGCCAAACAGTACAACTGTTGAAAACTGATTGGAGCCTCAAAATGTTGTGCCTCTAGAATACAAATCTGTTAGTTTGTCTCTCTTCCTTTTTTCTGTTGTCCTTTTCAGGAAGCAAGTATTGCTGTTTTGTGGTGGATTCATTCGTAATTTTTTTTATTTTCTTCTCCCTATTCTGTGCGTCTTGGACATTTAGTGTGGATGCTCTTGGTCACCACTTCCCCTAAGATCATTTTAATGATAATTATTGATGATGAAAGGTTTTCCTCATCAAATAAGTTTCTTATGCAGAATCAATGTTGAATAATTTGTTGTGCTTACATATCGAGTGTTTGTGTTTCAGTCAGCATCATTGATTGGAGACTTCAACAACTGGAATCCTAATGCTGATGTTATGACTCGGGTATTCATTGGAGACTCCTGTCTTGCTTCAAACCTATATTTGCAGTTACTGTTGCTTCTGCATGTCCTGTGTTTTTGGTATCATCTTTCTAAGAGTGAAATATTTGCTAATACTATGTCTCTGATCATGACTCTGAAGTGTGAATAGGGAGTGTAGTTATAAGAAACAGAACACAAATAAATTAGAAAAAGGCATTTTCTTGGCATCCATTTGATGAAGTTATTATTACTATTATTATTATTATTACTACTATTGATATTTTGCAAATCATGAGCTATTATATCCATCTTTTATACCTTTATTTATTTATTTTAATTTTGTTGAGTTTGGCATGTTTTTAGTTAACACGGCTCCTTGAAAGTATTATGCCTAATTATTTGATCTAGGGAATGAATTTATTTAGTAGTGTATGATGTGATGCATGTTCAATTTGCTATATCTGGACAGAATGAGTTTGGGGTCTGGGAGATCTTTCTGCCGAACAATGCAGATGGTTCACCACCAATCCTTCACGGCTCTCGAGTAAAGGTAAACTCCTGAAGCACATCCTTTAAATATTGTATTAAATTTCTGTCATTTTGATGTTAAAGAACCCTGTTTCACATGACATAATATGAAATCTTGAAATTAAGAATTTTTTCTTCTTGATTTTATTAAAGAATTAAAGGCATTGACAATCTATTGTGAAATACTGGAAGAGAATGGAGAAGTATTGTAAAAAGGTTTTCTGATCTATGTATGTATCTTATAAAAGACTGTTTCAAGCAATCATGAAGAAGTTTCTGTACCAATAAAACCTGTTCTTACTCCTATGTGTCCAGTTTTTTTATTATGGAAATCTGTATTAAACAAAGGAATCTTATAATTAAACTTTATGGGTGATTAGATATCGTTAAAACACAATTTCATAAGAAAATTATAAGAGACATATATGATAATTTCAGAATACTTCGCTAAAGTTTTATTTGGAGAAATACTTGACTCAGTACACAATATAGTGGGAATAAACCTAAAAATTGAAAGACAAAGCTGGAGCAATTAATGAATGCAAATAGAAATAAAAATTCTACATATGTAAGATGTGAAAGCCTTCCTTGTGGGCTCAAATATGTCATCTCTAAGTATAAATTTCTCTCAATTATGTTCTTATAATTATAGTTTTTTTTTTTTTTTTTTAATCTTATCCAACAACTATCAAACTCATTTCCACAAGAGCAATCATATATTCAGTCATTCAGTGTTTGCAAAAAGAGGATGATGATCTGGAATTGCTGATTTACATGTTATCAGTTGTCATTGGTTATACTTACAAATGAATTCCTGATTGACCGATTTTTCTGGGCATTAAATTAAGAGGAAGTGATTTGTACTGGTTCTGCCCACTGATTGGAAGCTGCTGAAGGTTTGGCAATGACTTGTGCCTGTTCTCCTCACTGAATTGAAGCCTGCTTAAAGTCAACATTAATTTGTGCCATGAGGAAACTATATAATAAAAACTACCAATATACTCTGGTGGAACATTGGTGTGACTTATCCAACATCAATTTAGAATCATGTTGCTTGAAATTGTCTGAAACTAAGGATCTTGGTTATACTACAAGATATTATACAGCTAGTTTTCCTACGAAACTATGATTCTATTTGAATTTTTATTTTTTCAAGTTTTTGCTTTTTCACACCACTGGTGGTGGATGAATAACTTCCCTTGCAATAGCCATGATGTACAAGTTTTAGCTCTATCCCTAAAGTTTTCAATAGTTCTACTTAGCTGTCGTTTCCTACTTTTTATTTATTTATTATTTAGTCATCTTTTGATTAAATGTTTTATATGTTCTTGTAAGTGCTGGACAGCTCCTATCAGTCTTCATTGGATAAGTTGTTTGGGAAGCTAAATTTGTCCTTTTTCTAACTGTATTTCTGTGACGTTGGATGCCTAATTTGAATTTTGTCTTTTGAATAAATTGATATCTTAGATCCATATGGAGACTCCATCTGGCATCAAGGATTCAATTCCTGCCTGGATCAAATTTTCTGTTCAAGCACCAGATGAAATTCCTTACAATGGCATATACTATGATCCACCAGTTGAGGTATACTTGAATGTTTTTTTTGGTTCATAACATTGTCTCCATGTTAGGTGTGAGAATTATTATCACATTGTGATTCTTGACAGGAAAAATATGTTTTCAAGCATCCTCAGCCCAAGAGGCCACAGTCACTCAGGATTTACGAGTCACATGTTGGCATGAGTAGTATGGTATGCAGCTTTTGAATTGATAGATCTGTTATTTGGTGCCCACACCATGTTAGCCTCCTCTTTCTGCATACATTCCATTTCATTTCTGTTTGTGAAAGCAGTAGTTATAAGGGCATATAAGCAGCATGAGATTTCCTAATACAGGAAACTTAGTATGTTTAAAAAGTTTTCATTCATTCTGGCTTGACAAAATTTGAACTTATCAGTAAAAGAATCTGCTAATTTGCAGTGGCAAAGAATTTACTTGTTCAACTTTGTAAATTATCTGTACCACTACCAGCTAACTATAATTTCCTAAACAGAATTATAAGCTTATTTGATTGTAGATATTTTTTTCATGTGCTCATTATTTAGTTTCGTTGACTTTGCAGGAGCCAAAAATTAATTCATATGCTGAGTTCAGAGATGATTTGCTTCCTCGCATCAAAAAGCTTGGTTACAATGCTGTTCAGATCATGGCAATTCAAGAGCATTCATATTATGCTAGCTTTGGGTATATGTCATATATGAGTCTTGTTTTCTCCTATTATTCTGCTTTTATTAAGATTATGCTTCTAATAATCCATCTTGTCCCTTTATGTCTCCTCTGCAGGTATCATGTTACAAATTTTTTTGCTCCAAGTAGTCGTTTTGGTCCTCCAGAAGACCTGAAGTCTTTAATAGATAGAGCTCATGAGCTAGGTTTGCTTGTCCTCATGGATATTGTGCACAGGTCAGACTCCATTGTTGGTAGGCAATCAATTGGTGAAGTATTTTTACCCGGAACAGTTATTAATATAAATTAGATGGTAAAATCAGTTCAAAAACAAACTTTGAAGATGTGTGTGTGTGTATTTCTTTCATAATGTTCTTTTTTGGCAAATTTTGTCTCAGTCTCAGTAGTTTAGTTGCAGACTGCTACTTTGGGGTTTGTTGGTTCTTCCATGTCAAGATTATCTTATACTTTTCCTGCTTCCCTAGCCTTCCTTCTGAACTGAAAGTATGTGTTTCAGTATTTGTTGTTTATTCAATTTTTAGGTATTAAAACAATGTATCTTGGTCCCACCAGTCCTTCTCATCCTTTTTTTTTTGTTTTTTTGTTTTTTTGTGTGTAATTTCCCAATTAGACAGGCATGATGTGTTATATATCATGTCCTCCAGACTGAAATGAATCATTCCACAGAGTGGCAGCTGCTCTCTCTCTCTCTCTCTTCATCCCTGAATGTTGAATGTTGTTGAATGTTCCTCGATAGAATCTCTTTGGGTTTCCTGTAAGATAATGTTCTCATTTTTCCTAGAATTAGCTAATGAGAGAATAGTATTGGAGATGCATCTCCATTTTTTGCGCTCGACTTATCAGCTGGCCACCCCTCTCTTTTCTCTTTCTTTCTTTCTTTCCTTTTCTTTTTTTTTTAACCTTTGTTTGTGACTATGACTTTGCTGTTTTTGATAAATCCAGCCATGCATCAAACAACGTGTTAGATGGGCTGAACATGTTCGATGGGACAGATAGCCACTACTTCCACTCCGGAGCACGGGGATATCATTGGATGTGGGATTCTCGCCTTTTCAATTATGGAAGCTGGGAAGTATGTTTTCTCATATACATTCTTGTTCTGATAAATTTCTCTACGTCACTTCGAATTGTGTTGACTTGATTACTTTTTCTTATAGGTTATGAGATTTCTCCTCTCAAATGCAAGATGGTGGCTGGAAGAATACAAATTTGATGGTTTTCGTTTTGATGGTGTGACTTCAATGATGTACACTCACCATGGGCTACAGGTTATACTCAAATATTTTCACATCCACTCATTATTTCCCCCCTTTCTTTCTCTTTGTGCCTTTCTTGGGCTGAGTTGTCTCAGTTCTTCTATGGTTCAATTGACTTTATATTATACCTTTGGAAGGAAATAGGTTTTATGCCACTTATATGTAGACCTGACAAACCTAGCCCAAATCTAATTACTTGATCTGAATAACTTGAGCATATGCCCTAATTTATTCTAAAAATAGAAACCTGATCTTGATCCAGAGCTTGAAAGAACGTGTCCTTGACCAAAACTGACATGAATTTCATCTAACCCATTAATGTCTTGTATCCAAATTGACCTGAACCAAACACAACACATGCCTGAGCATAAAACTAAACTCGAACTGAACTCAAACCTAATGTAATCCAACATATTAGATTACATATAGATGGATGACGTGTTTTATTCCTATGGTTTGAACATGTACTTTGATTTCTTTTTTAATTTCACCACTATGTTTTGACAATTAAAATAAACTATTACTAATATATGAGAATAAAAAGACTGTCAAAAAAAAAAAAAAAAGAGAGAGTTTCTGATAAGAAAACACAAAGCAGCAACTCAAAGCTATCAAACACTCAGCTGCTCACCAAAAAATCACCTCCCACTGAAACACATCAAAACTACATATCATAAAAAGCAACCTCCAAACCAAAGTTCCAGAAGATGATGCAAACCAAAGTGGAAAATATCCACTACACAATCACCCTTAGATATATAATTCTTAATACAACCTCAAATGATAAAACATAAGCTTTCTCCACATATATACTGCATAGAGGCCTAACTAGGACTTGCACTGCACACAAGTTCATGAAACATGTATAAAAAATTGTAAAAAAAACCCATACTAGATAATTACAATATATAGCATGTTCAAAAAGCCTACAAAAAAATATAGGCTATTGAAGTAAGCCTCAAGTCCAGCGCTGATCTCTCTGAACTGGTTTGTATAAATGAGAGGTGAATTCATCTCTAGTTAGAAATGATTTAATGCAATTATATATGTTTAAATTAAATGAAGGAAATTAATGATATAAAGGAATAATAAATTGTGAAACTTACAACTTATTTGTTATAATAAATTAGCAACTAATGTCAATGTGACTTTTGCAATGACCTTTCTTAACTCATATGAAATCCAACCTGAAGTCCATATATCCAATTCCTAATGGTGGAAAATTAACGGGATAGGGATTGAACTGATACGATATTTGTCTGAACTAAAACTAGAGTTGAATCAAAGTAGCGCAGCCCAAAAATATAGCCGAATTGAGCCCTAACTGATTGCGTAGTAAACATGATTTTAATGCAATCCAAAATAATTTGAACCAAATGTCCCATTTGATAACTTTATTTTATGTTGCATAGCGGTGATAGTAATTAGAAACGGCAAAAGTTAAAGTTAGCAACTAGTATGATAAGAATTGTTAAGATGTGTGCGACCTTACCTCTACCAACTTTTGGGCTAGTAGCTAATGCTTGCATAAGAATGAATAATACTTCTTGAGGGGATACAAGCCACAGATCTGAGGCTTTGGTTTTATCTCCTAGACTAATGCCTATCTAGTAAAGGTGATGGAGAAATTCATTATCATGTGGTTTAGCTTGTAAGGAGCTGAGGGGAACGTGATTTCTTTTTTGTTTCTTTAGTGAAGAAGATTCCAAATCTATTGTTTTGAGTTAACCTCTTTCCCTAAGGCTGTTTGAACAAGCTAACTAGCTAAGATTCATGGAAAGTTGTGGTTGTTTGGTTTTGGAAGCTTGGAGTGTTAAGTTTGGACCTTCTTTGCAACTTGTTTACTTAAAAACTTTAACATACCAAGTTATCAACGTATAGTTTGTACTTGGATAAAAGATGGTCAAGTTGTTGAGATATAAAACATGATTTCAGATCAAGCCAGTAGGTTAAAGGATGTTCATTGGGTTTTGGGTGAAGCAACATGGAGCATAAGTTCTAGACTGCAAATTGCAGATCATAGGGGTTGTGGGGGACCGATGTGGAGTATAAATTGTAACATATACATTAAAAAGTTAGGTCATAGGGTTATGGTATGATAGTTATTTTGTTTGAGCTTTGGTCTTTATGTCTTAAGAGTACGAGGTGCAATTATAATTTTTCATAGCAGATTTTGGATGCTTCCCCCCCTCCAAAAAAATTCATCCAAATGTGGTTTCCATATAAAATCATTCTTTTATCACATTTAATTCCTCACTAGTTTTGCTGCTGAATCAACTGTGCACAAACAAAACAAGCTTAGTTGGCGAAGTTGCCAATTAAGCTTTAGCCTTCTTTATGTACATGGCATGCTGGTACCAAAAGCCACTTTTGCTCCAAAGCTTATATAAATTTTTAGATAAGTATTATCTAAACTAGATGATAGGTGTCATTAGCTAAAGCTTTTGAGTGTCATTGGTTGATATGTATCATTAACTGAAGAGTCTAGGTGTCATAGGTTGCAAATTTTGGCTTAGTTTACCGACTTATCTCATCTTCCTCTTGCCTATATATATGCAATCTAAGCAAAAGTGAGAGAGAGTATTTAGAGAAAGAAATATATAGTTCTCTTCTAATACTTAATTTTCTTGATACTTTTATGTTATCCCTATTATAAGAGAGGGATATTGTTAAATTGTACTCTCTTTACATTAAAGAATAAATTTTGTAATCTTTTTGCTATGAGATCCTTTGATAAATTTATTTTCTCCCCTTGAATTCTCACTTCTGTTTCTACTTCAATTGTAAATTCAGTGTCTTAAGTACCATGTGCCTCTATTACTAACACCTTATAGTGGTGCCCTGAGAAGTTACTTGCCAGCTTAATTCACTTACAGCACATTCCCCATGTGCATCTATCAAACATGATAATGATGTTTGCTGCTGTTTCAATGTCTAGTTTTAGCCTATGTCGCAAACAAGAATTTGTATTCCTTTGATATGATTGTTGTTGTATACATATCATATTTATACTCAAATCTCTTAGGTCAAAGCAGCAGGGTGTAAGGGAAAAAGGCATTTTTGGGGGGACTTGGTTTATTAGGCCTTGCGCCCTAAGGTTGGAAGATGGATAGTCTAAATTGTAAACCCTATTATGCTTTCCACATAATAGATTTTGTGGCTGCTCCCTCTGTCTCTTTATTTCACCCAAATTGTGTTTCCATTAAATCTTTGTGCGGTGTTTCATTTCTTTTTCACACTCAGTTCTTAGTTTTGCTTGTTTTTATTCATTTTGTACAAGAAGTAAGGTTCACATGCTAGATGCCATAAGCCAAATTACTAAGTTTTTCCTTTTCTTTTCTTTTTTGTCTGTCTCTCTCTGTGTGGCCTCATTTTGAGCTTCTCTCCTATTTACTTAGTTGAAGGTGAGAATGAGGTTCTAGCACGGACAAAGTTGGACCTTTTTTTCCTGCTAAAAAGATGAGAATGAGGTTGCAGAACTCAGACAAGGGAGGAAAAGATATGCACAGAACAGTAAGCTAGGATGATATATATACCCATATCAATGCGGGTAGCAGTTTCAAAGTTTGTCGGGTTAATGCTAGTCTTCATGAAACAATTTCTGAGAGCATATAGTGGCATTTACAGTGAACTTTGTTGATGCAAGTCTTAGCTTCCTGTCATGGTTGTGTGTATTTTAATTACAGTGGCTGCAGTGGCAATTATGTATTCTTTTTCCTCAGGTGGCATTCACAGGAAACTACAATGAGTACTTTGGATTAGCTACTGATGTTGATGCTGTTGTCTACCTAATGCTGGTCAATGATATGATCCATGGACTATACCCTGAGGCAGTCACCATTGGTGAAGATGTAAGAACCTCTCCTGTTGCAAAAGCCATTTCATTTTCAAGTCATGTTAGTTCATGCTTGTGTTTTCAACTTTGCATGCACTTTAGATAGCCATGGATGTCATTGTGGCTCATTCCTCAGTACCTTAATTGGTGTCTTTCTCTGTAATTTTTTACTCCATTTGCAGAAGAGCTATAATTAAAAATCCATTGGAAGAGAAAATTGAGTTGGGATTGATAAAGTAGTGTTAATAATTCATCCTAATATTTAGTTGTAAACTAATAAAGCAGTTAGAGCGAAAATTGTTGATAATGCTTACTAGCCTTGGTGTTTAGGAGCTGAAAATCTCAGATGTCTTAGGTTCGACTCCTACTTGTAGGATGCTATTATTGAATTATGGGAGGATTAGACCTCTAGTTGGAGGATAATAGAAGATGATATGTTCTCCATATGATAAGGAGTCACTTTAATACACCATTGCTCCTTTTGATTTCAAATATCAGTATTTTGTCTCTTTATGTGAAGGTCATCCTTAGAGAAGGCAAATGGGTTATGCAAGTCGGGTTTGGGTTTAAGTCAAGTATCCTTTGGGTTTGAGTCTGATTTGAATTATCGCAATTTGGGTCTAGTTCATGTTGGGTTAGAAAAAATATTAAGTTAGATTTGGGTCTAACTCATTGGGTTTCATTGGGTTCAAGTTTGATTCATGTTTACAGATTCTAGGTTGGATTAGGACCATTAGGTTGATTTGGGTCTGTAAACTTCGGATCGTATCGGGTTTGGGTCGGGTTAATTTAGTTTAGAGTTAACATTGATTGTTATTCATTTAATATAATGAATAAATTAAAATTTATAATGTATTATTATTATGCTTATTGTAATCATTTTTATCTTAATATATGTACTGATATAACAAATTGTTATTATAAAATATGTAGTGGTAATATCAATAAACTATTATTATTGTTATAGTTATTGTTTTAAAAAAAATTATAAATATTAATCTATACACAATTATAATAACTATTTTATTATTATTATAATTGATAATAATAATAATAATTGTTATTATTTTCATCTTTAGAAATATAATAATCATTATTATTATTAAAAATACAAACATAAATTTATTTAATTTCATCATAATAATGTTTATTTACAATTATAATTTTTATGTTGATAGTAATAATAAATATCATAATAATAGAAATTTGTATAGTCTAATCTAATTGAGATTAATATGATATTAAAATAAAGTAAAAAGAATAGAGTCTTACTAGTTTTATTTTATTTGTTATATGGGTTGTATATTTTTGTAATAATTTTTTTTTATAAGATAGTTTATTGATATTTATGTAGCAATTTATATAAGGTAACATGTTTCCTTTGTGGGTTAAATTTGAATGTAGTTTGGGCCGAGTTTAGAATTATGTCCAGGTATGAGTTGAGTTTGAGTTGGGTCATTTTAGGTTTGGCAAGCCCAGGTTTAGTCAGTATCGGATTTCTGCCTAAATATGTGCTAGGCTCTTTTTGTTTCGATCATTCGGGTTCGGGTCATTATTGGAGTAGTTAACTTTGGGTTTGTTTCATATTGGTTCGGATTCTTGGGTTGAGATTAGGTTAAATTTTTCGAGTCTAAATCGAGTTTTAGATCAGGTTAGATTTTCTAGGTCTAATTCTTAGACTCTCATAATAGTCCCATATTGACCAACAATTTTCTATTTGCATCAATTAGATTAATTAATATAAGTATAATGATATCAATTATAATAATAATGATATTAATGTTATTATTGTTATTATTGATATTAGTTATTATTATTATGAAAATTTATTACAATTTTATTGTTATATATAGTAGTAGTAATATTATTATTTACTTAAGTAATAATAATATTAATAATTTTAATAATATTATTATTTTCTTAAAATTATTTAATTAAATTAATAATAATAGACATATTAATAAATATAAAATATTAAAATTAATAATAAAATTATTATTATTACTACTACTAATAATATTAATATTAATAATAATGTTATCATTAATTTTAATATTAATGCTTAGCATGTTATGATTTTATGAATATAAATTAATAAAAATATTAATATTAAATTTAATAATCATATTATTATAAGTA
The DNA here is from genome assembly GCA_030549775.1 of Tamarix chinensis. Lineage (NCBI taxonomy): Eukaryota > Viridiplantae > Streptophyta > Magnoliopsida > Caryophyllales > Tamaricaceae > Tamarix > Tamarix chinensis. Next base: position 21,986,714 of record CM060177.1, on the reverse strand, counting down.
ATGATATTAATGTTAATAATAATAATATTGTTATTATTATTAACAATAATAATGATAATATCATTAGTATTATTTGATTAATGTTATTATTGATAAATATTAATTAAATATTAATATTACCTATAAAAATAATAATCATATTAATATTATTATTATTAATATTTTTTCAATTAAAAAACTTGTAGAAAACAATAACATGTATTTATATGTAAAACTCAGAAAATATAGTCTTAAGTTGTTTTCCTTTTTTTTTTTTCACTATGTTGGAAAATTGTTTTTTCCAGTTTTCGAATAAAAAAATAAAATAAAAAGCATAAGTATTGAACACGTTTTCAAAATTTCTGGAACTGGAAAACTGGATAAATTTTTTTAGAAAACAATCTTGTTTTCTTAAACTAAACGCACCCTAGACTATTATGAAAAGCCTATTTTGCAAGTTTAACTGCTGATATACCATGTTCCTATATTTCAAGATGATCAACGCGAATGCTTTACAGGTGAGTGGAATGCCAACATTTTGCCTTCCTGTTCAAGATGGGGGTGTTGGATTTGATTACCGTTTGCATATGGCTGTCGCCGACAAGTGGATAGAGCTACTCAAGTATGTCTGATATTGTCTCTTGATTCTTCTTATTACATTTTTGGATACCCTGTTGGGTCAATTGTCTGTGTCATCTTCAGTATTAGGTTAATACCTCTGCCCATATTTGGTACTTGATTCCTGTAGGAGGCAAAAAAAATTCATACCTGATGCAAGGTTGAGAGAATAGAGACAAACTGGAGACGGCAGAGAAAATACCCTTTGATATAATAATATTTATTCAAGTTACGAAAAAGAATAACAAGCCTAAGGTCCTACATATAGCATAAGGGTCAAAAAAGATAGAAACTCTAACTGAATAAGATAAACAGAATCTAAATTAGATTAAAAAAATGAAAAAAAAAAAAACTAGCTAAGATAAAGAAATAGGAAAAGACCGGAAGACTCTACTTATTTCTACGCTCATATTTCTTCATATAAAAATCTTTTCTATCTACATCAATACCTCACACAAATGCTTCTTTGAAGTGCTTGGAAATAATTTACTGTCCCAATAAAATATCTTCCTCTCATCCCTGCCCTCATAAGCTGGTCTAAGTTGCTCAAACATTAAGAAAATGCAGCAGAATCCTGAATGAATTTGTCTTGTTTGCTACATTGAACAAACGATTGGTATTAACTTTCTAGCTGGCCTAATGGCACGTCCCATTTTCTTCGACAAAGGTTAATTGAGGGTGTAAATGAAGTCAGCATACTTTAAAACTTGATTTAATTGTTTTTACCTTTCTTTCCCATGCTATATGTTGGGTAACTTGTAGAGAAAGATGCATACCACTTGAAATGCCTAAAAGGTATTCTCATGAACTGTGTAAATGCCTAAAAGGTATTCTCATGAACTGCTTCTTTTTTCTCATTTCTTTTTAATTAATTAAAGTTTATAATCAGAATATAGCTAGTGCTCACCTTTTCCTTTAAACAAATTACTGGGGCTATGGGATAGCCTCCGTGCTGAGGACTATATAAATTCCTTTAGTCTGCTTCTCTTATAAAGCAATCTGTTCTTGTTATATACCTGTTTCTTAACTTGACCTTTGTGATATTTCATTTAGCACTTATCAAGGAAAAATAGGATATGGAAAATTTCTGTGACCTGATGTGTGTTTGTGCTACAATTCTCTAATTGAGCAAATGTTAAAGAGGTTCTCTCTTAGTAATGTGGGATAAATGAGCAATCTGTTTATGTCCATAGAACCGTGAGTAGAGATAGTGAAAATTTTCTATTAATTCAAAAGCAAAAGGCCGTGAAACCTTTATTCATAATTGATTCAAATATTGAATATATCTTGAGATCTCATCATACAGCTTGGACCAATTACTTTTGCAGATTGTTTTGCTGGATTAGGGACCAATTATTATGTGACTGCATGTAGCTTTACAAGTTGCTAAACCTCTGATATCATTTGGCTACGTAGTGCGAGATATAGGTCTCCATCTGTGTTGATTGTTTTTATTATCTGAGTCCATTGATATTCAAAACTATAGAGGATGACTGAGTTGTTTCATTTGTGTCAACACCTAAGTGCGTATGAATGCTCATGCTCTTTCTGCCTTTTGCTGGTTGATGCAGGCAAAGGGATGAGGATTGGAAAATGGGTGACATCATTCACACACTTACCAACAGAAGGTGGTCTGAAAAATGTATAGTTTATGCTGAAAGTCATGACCAAGCTCTCGTTGGTGATAAGACAATTGCATTTTGGCTCATGGACAAGGTTAGAAAATCTATTTTTCTAGTCTGTGTTTTGTGGTTTTGTGTAAGCCTAATATTGCATGATGACTAGGAAACTACTGAATTTTAGCTCTTATTTTAATGTGGTCCCGCCTGCCTGCTTAAATATAGGTCTATTTCCCTGCTCTCTTATGTTTGCTAATAATTAGTTGTTTTCACATTCCTGGTAGTTGCCAACAAATAGAAATTTTATCAGGATTATGTCCTTTTTTAGGTACTTGGCTTACGACCAAGAATTTTTGCAAACTATTGCTTTTCTAGTACTACAAAAGTTCAAGGCATCTTGGTTTCTTCCATCCATACAATTAAATAGTGGTGCCGTTAGAGCATATTGGCTGCTATTTAGTGGTTTTTAGGTCAGCCCTGATACAAAATTACCTATATGCTATGGTTTTAATATTTTATATTTTATCAACCAATAAATTAGTATCAGCGATAAATCGAAAAATATATGAGAATTCTTAAATCTACTGAAAAAAGATGCATGATAATTTCTTTTTATTTATTTACTATATATATATATATATATATATATATATATCTTGGAATAAGTTAGTGTTGAATTATAATAAAGTATTATTATTTATTACCTTTACATGTACCATTAAATAAATTGTATTTTTTAATTCTAAAGCAAATATTGGGTTATTAGGATAATTTAATATATAATGACTCGATTAAATACTTCTAATATAATATAAAACATTAGTTTATTGAACATTTATATTTAAATGATCAATAAATAATAATTAGAGTATATGGTGAAATAAAAATAAAATTCACGTTGCAACAACTGCAGCACATAATTTATCGCTCGCGATACTCCTATACCGTGACCGCAAACGCCACCACGATTTTATTGACTGCTTCCATCATCTTATTGTCTTTTTCTCAGTTGTAACACCCAGCTTATGAGGTAGATGTGACTGAAGATTTGGATTTAATTATTTTGCATTTTGAGTTGTCATTTTGAACCAATTGACTCTAAGGGATGAGAAAAGAGCTTTGTTGCTTGTTGCTAAGCCCTGAAATTAGTGTGAGTTGATGTCTTCTTTTTGAGCATAAGTAGGGTTTTTGTCCCTTCTGGCTTCAGTGCTTCTTTACATTGGCAAGATCGTTTAATCCTTTGTGCACAATAGTGGGGCTGGCATGGATCTTGGAGCTCTCATTGTCACAACTTATTGTGTTGGGCATTATAGTTAGCTTTATCCATAACATTCCCACAGTTGCACATGTGAGGGGCTTCTCCGATACAATTAGGCATAGATGTGCAAAAATATTTAAAAAATATGTCGATGGAAGTTTACTAGCATCAGCTTTATGCTGATTGTTGTGTCATTGAACTCATAACCAGCTACAAAGTTTTCACCTTGAATTGACTTTCCTCAATGTGATTTTCATTTCTTGTGGCAATGGAAGTGCCCATTAGGTGTGCTTGCATATTTTCACTATTGTATTGCTGAAACTCAATGGTGAAGGGTAGTGTTTGATGTAGTCTTTATGTAATGGCAGCATTTTGATCTTCTCAGGATATGTATGACTTTATGGCCTTGGATAGACCATCAACTCCCCGCATAGATCGTGGCATTGCATTGCACAAAATGATAAGACTTGTTACGATGGGATTAGGCGGAGAAGGATATTTGAACTTCATGGGAAATGAATTCGGACACCCAGGTATGATTAACAATGTGGTTAACTCTACAGCTACAGTCTGCTTTTGCTGGAGCTTTTATATATTTGTCCTGCAGTGATTGATAGATCTTTTTGGTTGTCCCCTCAGAGTGGATTGATTTTCCTCGATGTGATCAACATCTGCCTGATGGAAAATTTGTCCCGGGAAACAATAACAGCTTTGATAAATGTCGTCGCAGGTTTGATCTGGTATGAGTTTTTAGTTAATTCATGAAGCTGTCCAGTTTTAAAGATTTCTGACATAATCTTGCAAGAGTTATGAAGTTCCATCAATTTATGAACATGGATTATTGGATTTCCCTGAAAGGGGCTGGGGAGGGCTATTTTTACTTTGTTTATCCTCAGTATAGCACATATTCAAGCAATTCTTTTAGCAGAATGCCTAAAAACAGATTACTACGAAGTCTTATTGATTTGTGGCAGAAGTTATCTTTGCCAGAACCTTTTGTCAAATTATGCCTTTTTCTTGCTTCGCAGGAAGTGATGTGTGTTTAAGTCGATATTAGATCACAAGTTTTTCTTTCTGGTTTGTTACATAACTTTGTGTTTGAAAACACCAATATACAGACCTGTTGGGACTTAATATTTTTGCACTGTCATGTCATATATTTTTGCTGAGGATAACCTGATAACTGTTCAATCGAAGATGTTTTGTTTTATACATTTGGTCTCATTATTTCTAACTACCCTGTAACTGTGCTTCTATGTGTTCAATTTTTTTTCTTTTATAAAATATATGCATCTAAATGGTATCCATAAACAATTTTTACATTTGTTCAGGGAGATGCAGAATATTTACGATACCATGGTCTGCAAGAATTTGATCGAGCAATGCAGCATGTTGAACAAAAATATGGTGTATGTGTCTTCTTCATTTCTTTGTTCAGTAAAGATGATCTTGGCACATATTGTCTGTGTTGCATATTTTTTTTTTTTACCTAGTTTCGAACCTTGTATGATTTATGTGCATTTTGTAATGGCTCATGTGTACTGTAACACTGTTGTATTACTAATGTGATTTTATCTAGCATGGTAGGGCTGCATTTTTCTTTTATTTATGCCTACTCAACAATCAAGTGGGCTTTAAAACGATTATACAGATATTTTATGAATTAATATAGTTGTTTGCCTTAAATCCTTGGAGATTATTTTATTCTTAGTTGTATTCGTGGTCGATGATTTTGTTGACTTATGCCAGTATTATGAACCATAATTGTATAAATTGCATGGTACTGTAAGAAGCGGCTTGTCGTGATGTTCTTCACATTTATGGGATTAACATCCGCAACACATAAATTTGAAGTTCGGAGTGTTTCTATTGAATGTTGGCACAGTTCATGACTTCCGAGCATCAGTACATCTCTCGTAAGGATGAAGGTGATAGGATCATAGTAATCGAGAGAGGGAATCTGGTTTTTGTTTTCAACTTTCATTGGACCAACAGCTATTCTGACTACCGCATTGGCTGCTTGAAGCCTGGAAAGTACAAGGTATTATTCTTGAGCCTTTCACCTGAGCAATGTAACTGTAGTTAAAGACTAGTTCTTCTGCAAAGCTATCACTCCTACCCTTTTTCTTGTGCATGTATTTCAACTCTACATGAACTTATAATCGTATTACTCGTAGTTTCTTTCTTTATGAGCACAGTGGATGTAAACGTTCTTCCATTTTGAGGCACAAGTTTTTCCCTTTCCCCTGTTGTGTAAAATCGATGTATTTAAATAATGGATAACTTTGTTTTGCTCATATTCTTTTTATTTTGAGGCATTCTACATGGTTTCAGTTGTAATTATTCTACATAATTTCTTCGATTTCCCTAGAGGTGTAAAATCTCCCTTTGTTTCTTTCTCAGGTCGTTCTAGATTCAGATGACCCATTATTTGGTGGGCACAATCGGATCAATCACAATGCAGAGTACTTCAGTGAAGTAAGACAAATCTCTTTCCCTCTACGTGCAAATCTCCCCCACCCCAGCTAGGCGTGTGTGCACTGATCATGCCAATTATTTGTTTATAGATAGTAACGGATTCCTAAAGCTCATTAAATGTGATTTGCAGGAAGGATGGTACGATAACCGGCCTCGTTCCTTCTTGATCTATGCACCTTCAAGGACAGCAGTTGTATATGCTCTTGTAGAGGATGAAAACGCAGAACTTGTTGAACCAAAAGCTTAGTACGTAGTAGTATTGACCAGTTCATTTGCAGTGAAGAATGAAGGCTGATCTTGTTTGCTGGGAAACGAGGTATTACCAAGCCATCTTTTGCCGCTGGAATGAACACGCGTAGTATGTGTGCCTCGATGAGATGGACCTATCAATGCAGGAAAGCAAAAGTAGAAGCTCGTTGCCGAGCAGCATAATCTTCAGCGTAGGATTTCAAAGCTGTCTCCATAAATGCTTCAGTAGTGGTATATTGTAAATGGAATCTTAGGGCTAGAGCCTAGAAGGAAGAGCTAGAAAGAGCCCTTGTGTTTTTGTTTTCTGTTGCATTACCAGAGAATGCTTGTAACTTCACTTCAAGACATGTTGCAATAATGTGTTCCATTTTATTAAACCAGGTTAATGTCTAGTTTACGAAGAGCATGTTTTTTCCAGTACTTCTCTAAGGACGACATGGCTGAATGTACATTTCCAGTTTTTAGCCTCCTTTTGGAACAGAAGTTGCTCGTGACTGTCAAGGCCTTTCTCAACCACCTTACAAATCAGTCACGTGGATGCTCTCGTGTCTTGATGCATACTAATATCGATATTATATCACAAGGTACATCTGATATCTCTTCTTTATTTCTCAATTAATCAATTATGTTATTTTAGGAATGTTGTGCATAGTTGACATTGACTCGGCGGAGCTATATGTGAGATATTTGTCATATCAAGTGGTGACGGGGGCCTTAACCTTGGAACAGTGACATGTTGTGTTGCTTGCGACACAAGTTTACAAGAGTAACAGAGAGTATGGGGATATGCAGCATAAGAATTTCAACTAGTTCGATGTTCATCTTATATATACAAGCTTTCCATGGCAAGAGTAAAAAGCGGTAAATATTATTAGAGCATTGGAATCAAATGGTTTACTTTAACACTCGTCTCGTCCAAACGCCTTCCTCGGTGGATGAGCTGTATGACATCTAGGTTTGGAAACTCCAAAAAGATGTCTGATGTATTTATTTTTTCTGTTCTTTATTCTTTATATACATGACTTGCGCCTATATCTGAATTGAAGATTTTATTTCTCTCCACTTTTTTGTTACCAAGATCAAATGTTCTCCAAATATTTGTTTCCTTTTATTATGTAAATGGTGAACCTATCAATATTCGATAATTTATCATATTCATAGATGCAGTGGATTTCACCCCCGAGAATATTCCTGACCTGTCCATTTCTATATCACCAATCTTTTGTACCGATGATTGCGATTCCACACCTACCCTATCACCATCACAAGGAAACATTCTGATACCCTGCACATATTTTTCCTGTGTATATAGACTATTGATTTGTCAATTCATTCTTCATATCATAATGTCACAATGCATATGGGAAAAAGAAAAAGGAAAAGAAAAAAGATACATATCTAATTCCAAAGAAGCGCTGCCATTTTTTCCTCTGTTCGAGTAATTATCTGATGTCTGACTATATATATGGAAATAAGAATCACATGAAATAAGTGTCCTAGTGTGCCTTCACTGGCCAACCATCACATCAAAAGGGATATAAGCTAGTATAACTTTTTCATCAAGAATTTTCCCCACCTCAAGAGATGCTTATTTTCAAGAATATGTGTTTCATTTCGGCGCACTAGTATAGATCATTTCTACAACCTGTGCCCAAATCCTGGCTTCTGAACAACACCAATCTACCATCATCATTCTCTGAATCCACAATACACATAGACAAAGTTTTGTTCCTCACTCAAGACACCTTAGGGTGTTACAACTCCCCACCGTCATCTCCTGAAGTTGCTGACCCATCTTCTTCTATTACATCCACTAATTGAAGTACAACATCATCAACACCATCTACTAATCATTTTATTCCTTAACCACCTCTCATGCCTCTTAGAAGGTCCACAAGGAAGATTAGTGAACCAACTTGGCTGTATGATTATGTCACTAGCAATGTTATTTCTTCTCATGATTCATCCTTGACATCTTATGAATTTATATCCTTAGCATCAATTTATGCACTAGCTAGTAAACTAAATATTATTGGCGTTAAACTCACATTTCATGTTTCCATCACTTCTTTCAATTTGACTTAACCACCTTTAATGAGCCCATTAAGGATCCGAAGTGGTGTGATGCAATGAACCTCAAGTTGAGAGCACTTTAGGAGAACAATATAATACCCCAAAATTTTTAAAATCTAAAATTTAATATTTAACCCTTATTTAAAAAAATTAATCTTAAACTATTAATTTAAATATTTTGTAGATCTTTGATTTACAAAAATAGATAGAATTATTTAATAAATTGATACAAACATTTTTATAATGTTATCATATTATTTTTATTTAAATAAATTTTCAAATCTATAATTTTATCAAAATTATTTTCTTAAATTAATACTTTAAATTTTGGAATAAATTAATTTAATATTTTTTCCATTAGCCTAATTTCTAATCCTAATTTTAAAAATAATTTCCTTTTTCTTTTTTCCTTTTCATCATTTCCTTCCTTCTTCTCTAGGTCAGCCTAGCCTCTCTCCTTTTTCTTTCTCCCCTCCCCGCGTAGGCCAGCTCTCACCCTCTTCTTCTCTTTTAAGCCAACCCACCTCCCCCTCTTCTTTCTTTTTCTCTCTTCGCGTAGGGCGACCTCCCTGCCCCTTTTTTCTTTCTCTCTCCCCGCCCTGACTTCTTTCCCTTTTCCTCTTTTTATTTCCCTAATCACCCCAAGCCAAACACACCCCCTGCACCCTGCATCCTTGCCAACACCGTCACACACCTTATGTACCTCCTTCCTCATGCGCCTACAACTACCAACCTGCAACCCCCTCTCTACCATCCCTTTCCTTTCTATATTAGGCCATGTATTCACCCTGCATGCCTCCCCCTTCCCTCTTCTCCTTCTCCCCTACCACATGCCATGGCAGCCTGCAACTCCCCCTACAACCACCTAACCCTACACTGACCATCCCTCTCTTCTTCCCTTCTTTTTCTTCTCCTTCTCTTCTTCTCCTCTGCCTCATTCTTCAACCTCGATCTCCCTTCTCTCTCTAACGATTCTCTCCTTTCCTTTCTCTCCCTCTTTCTCCCCTGTTTTTCTTGCACTGCCCCTCTCTATTGTCTCCACCGCCTAACTGGCCACCACACCAGCCACTCCTGCCCCTAACTCCTCCCTGCACCACTCTAAGCAACCACCACACGCCACCATACAACTAACTCCCCTCCCTTTCCTCTCCTTCTCCTCTCGACCTCCCCTGTACGCCACCTTGCACCACCATTTCCCCCCTCTTTTGCCACCACCAAAGCCTCCCCTAAGCCACCTAACACACCCTAACAACTCCTGCCTCACCTTGCCCAAACCTCCTCTTCTCTTCTTCTTCTTTTCCTCTTCTCCATCCCTTCTCTGCGCCCTCTTTCTATAGCCATCATTGATGTCTCCACCACCCTTGAGCCACCCCACTTTAACCTCTAGCCACCACCTACACCCTGCCTCACCCCCGCACCCAACAACCAACCCCAACTCCTCTCCACTAGCCACTACCCAAGTCTTCTCCCCTTCTTCCATTTTCAATTCTCCCCCTCACCCTTACGTCCGTGTATGCATGGCTCACGTTGCATGAGCAGCATGAGTTATGCTACCTAAAATTTGAGTGTATTTAGCTAACATTAAGTTATAGTATAGTTTGGTAATAATATGTATTTAAAAAGTATTTTTAATAAAAAAAAAACCATTCTTTTAATTATCTAATAATAATATGTTACTTGTGACATTATTTTAGGTACAATTTTTACTAACGAAGCTTAAGTATTTTAAACCAGGATACCCATTAAGTTTGATTTTTGCTGAAAATAAGGTAACCGTTATACCCCACTAAAATATATGGATCATCGTATATTAGCACATTAGTTTTTTTGGTATTTGGTTTATATGTATATGATGTGTCACTAACAATCTCATTATTATTAATATTATCTTGGAAAGTAGGAATAAAAGCATGTTATCTTTTATATGGTATGATGTGTGTGGAAGGATGGTTAAGAACTTAAGAAATGGGTTGATGTTGATAATGGATGTTATGTGCATAATGGATGCCATGTTAAGTAAATATGGACACTTGTAGTAGAAATAATACTAATATGAGCCCTAGGGGTAATTTGGTCATTTGGATATATCATAATGTCTAAACCTAAATGGGGTGACTAATATGTTATGTATGATGTTAAAAATTGATATTGAAGTTTGGTGGAGTATAAGTATAAGTGTTAGTAGAAATATCAAAATTTATGACCTAGGGGTAATTTGGTAATTTAATATATAGTAGGATTATTAATAATAAATGGCCTAAGGGCATTTTAGTAATTTGGCATGTATAATAAGAGCTAACTTAATAACCATGCATAATAAGTGGTAATTGGTGCTAAGTGAGATAATAGAGGCATATGGTGTTAATGAGGCATGTGAGGTATAATTATTAATGATTAATGACCTAGGGGCATTTTAGTAGTTTTGTAAGTAAGAAGGGTATTTCAGTTATTTTTGCAAGTAAGAAGGGTATTTTGGTAATTGTATAGGTAAGATGGGGATTAGTCTAATACACATGCATGATAAGTATAAATTGATATTAAACATGATGATAGGGATCTATCATCTTAGTATCACTTATTTGAGCTTGATATTCAATAAATTATGGAATAGGGGTATTGTTGTAATTTTGTATATAAAAGGGTGATTAGTTTAATAAACATGCATGGTAAGTATAAATTGATGTTAGATATGATAATAGGGGGATATCAACTTAGTATCACTTATTTAGGGCATGATATTGAATAAAATATGGTATGTGGATATTTTGATTAATTTTATATGTGAAATGATAGTTGGTCTAATAAACATGCATGAAAGGAATAAATTAATGTTAAATACTACAATAGGAGTTATGGCCTTAGTATCACCTGTTCAAACATGATGATAAACATTATAAAGCCTAGGGGTAATTTGGTAATTTAGAGTGTACGATAATGAGTGTGCATGGTCTGGGGGTAAATTGGTAAATTTGGATATGTTATGATGTTATTTTTATAAACATGTAGGAAGTGTATTAATTGTTAATTGAGTATAAGAATGTGTGTTCATTTGACCTAAGGTGCTTAAGTATAAGTATTAGAACCTAGGATAACCTTCGTGGACTACTTAACTTAACCTTAACAATAATCTTGGGTTTTAATGACTTTATAATAATGGAAAAAAATTGGTTAAGTATTTAATTAATGTGTTTCTTATGGTCACCTTAATTAAGATACTAATATTTAAAGTGAAAGACCTTGAGATTGAAAATGGTGGCTCTCTAGGGATCATTACCCTAAAGACATGGTTTAGCCCATGATTATTTTGATTTTTGTTGGTGTGCCTTAGTACCCTAGCTAGGCCCTATATTTTACTCTATTTATCTCTACAGACCTACTTAGAGGGTATACATAATTATGGATTAGGTATTCTTGTTAGTAAGATACTGTGTTTCATCATGCACTAGTACAACTAAAGTACCTTTACGTCCCTAGGTTAATAGTCTGTAGGATATTGTGCTGCTCTTATGTGCTAGTATGAGCAGTGTACCTTTGTGTCTCAGGGTTCATGATCTTCCCCTCGAATAAATAAAATGAAATTGGTGTAATAATTAAAATGGAAAGACACCCATCACTTATAGTGGAACACCACATAGGTAGGGTTTGTATGTAATATGTGTACTGATCCACTGGTTATAGTAATGGTTAAGAGTGTTCTGCCCTAGATTATCATGTGTACTGGCTCATCGGTTATAATAGTGGTCAGGAGCATTTTTCCCTAGATTATATCATATTCATCAGTCCACCAGTTATAATAATGGTCAAGAGCATTATGCCTTAAATTATATGTACTGGTCCACCGGTTATAATAATGAAGTCCCCAAACCTACATGGATATAATTCGAGAGATGATTAATAGCTAAACTAATGTCTTAAGTCCGACTAATAATGAAAGAACTATTATGACCTATTGATATGATATGGTAGCGACTTTGGTGATTGCTTTTGAGTTGAATGGCAGTGTACATTGGTTGAGTATGATGTTTGTTATCTAATTATACTACAAAGAGCTTCGTTTGGATGCTCCCTTGGTAAGTTACGTTATATCTAAGTGAATGAACCTTGGTGACATATGATCTTGATGCACATGGCCATTCTAATGATTATTGTATTTCAGTCTATATATGTGTAATTTACTGTTCATGTTTTTAATATGTGGTAATTGATGTGTTACATGAAAGCCCTATCTTTTAGTCATGTATAAAGGATTACTCAATACCATAGTACTAAAGGGTTCCTTTCGTGGACCCTTGCTTATTCAATTGGCAGTGGCCTTTGTAGGTTAGCTCATAAGCACAATTCAAGATCTACACTCGGGTTAAGAGCGTAGGACTTTCCAAGAAGATTTCAATGTTATCTTTAAAACTCCTATATTCCCTATTTCAATGATTTCATTCTATAAAGACTAATAGTGGATTTTATTTCTTGTAATTTAATTATCGTGCTACTATATTTTATGAATGTATTTTGGTTTTGTGTATAGTATATTTTTAGCCTTAGTATTTGGTATCGAAATAGTGGAGGAAAGCCGGTCTGGTACTAAGTGTAGTAGCTGCATCATCGAAATTTACCCTTTTTACTTTCGCTTATAATTTTAAAAACATAAATTTTTAGTAGTAAGTTTTGGGGGCATTAGTACAAACAATACCTAGCTAGTATACAATCTACCACGTGAGAAAAGGGTTATTAGGTGCAAATGGATTTATAAGACTAAGCATAGATCAGATGGAACCATTGAGAGACATAAAGCTAGATTAGTGGTCAATGGTTGTAAATAAAGAAAAGGAAGGGATTTCAGGAAACCTTTACTTTGGTGGAAAAAATGACTATTGTGTGATATCTACTTGTTGTAGCTACACTAAAGGGTTGGTAGTCTTATCAAATGTATGTTTCAAATGTTTTTCTTCGTAGGGAATCACATGAAGATGTGTAGGGCTGTAAATGAGTTGAGCCAGTTTGGTATTCATCTCGGCTCATTCGTTTAGTTAAATTAGGCAAACCCAAGCTTCACTTTTGGACTCGTTTATTAAATGAGTCAAGCCCGAGCTCGAAAAAGTGAGGCTTGGCTTTGGCTCTTGAGCTCGGCTCGGCTCGTTTCGTTCATTTAGTTAAACGAGTCAAGCCCGAGCCTTATTTTTAAATGAGCAGACCCCAAGCCCAAGGGTATTCAGCTCGACTTAGCTCGTTTACAGCCCTAAAGATGTGTATATGATGCTTCCACCAAAGTTTGTATTGTAATACCCCAAAATTTTAGCTAAAACTAATCTTGAGTAATTAATATCGAAACCTAATTCTAACATCGGAAATTCATTTTTCAATCTTACCATAACTCCTAATTCTACTTTTTATTTTAGGTTCTTATATTTTTCCTAACTGAAATCTTCCACCAAACCTTTCCTCTTTGTTACACCAACCCTCACCGAATCTCCTACCTTTTCTGCAACAAGATTTGTTGCTCCTACCCCTCCACCTTCAGTATTCCTTGCTGCAACCCCTCCCCAACAACCACCAAAGCCTAACACGCCCACCTTCGGCCATTTTAGCTGAAGCTCCCAGCACCATTTTCCATCGTTGCGCACCCCCTAATTTCGGCCTTCCTTGTTGCTGCAACCCCCCTAGCAATGGTGGGTTGTGATGTTGCTATCCCTCCTTGCTCAACAAACCACAACTGACCTCCTTGTTATGCAAGTTTTTAGTCGAGACCACCCTTCGAACCCCGGTTTGGTTTTTCCCCATTTTTTCTCTTCCATTACCTTAACCCTTCATTAATTATATCAATAATTCTAATTATGTTTTTTTAATTTTTCTTAGGTGATATTCTACAAGTTTAGGAAGAAGCGGATTAGGATAAGCGTGCTTAGAGACCAGAGCCTTTATTTGTAAGGATACTAGTCGATGTTTAGGGTTTTGTATTAAATTCTTGTATGAATATGTGTGTTATCATGTTATTGTTATTATAATATTAAAATGCATGTTTTTGATGATATGATATATTAATATAAAGTATACGATACGAAGGAAGTAAAAATAATGAAAGATATGCTGATACAATGATATTACGCTAAGTCGTATTTTTGTAGATGAGTATAAATTGTGGGAGAGTAGTATGGAAGATTAAATTATTATAAGTGGGAAATAATTATATTTATGGTGTATGTTGATAAACGGAGGATTTGGAAATAATGATAGTGAAAATATAAGCTTTTCGTAAAATAAGGGTTAACAGCTATCATTGAGAACATTTTGGTCAATATGGGTTAATATGGAAATTTTGGTATTTTAACGTGTTATATAGATTAAAATATTCTAATAATATCATGTGAAGTGTTTAGGAGTGATTATGAGTGTCATAAGTTCTTCAGATGCGAAATTAGCCTAATTTAGGAATATTAACCTTAAACAGATAATGTTATTATCACATGTGTAAAATGTTAGAGTTAGGCCACAAATTTTGGATATGTTGTTAATATGGGTATTTTGAGGATGTATATTTAATTCGGTAATTATATGAGTCTTATGGAAAAAGTTATGACTTACCTGTAAAATTAGGATTTTTGGAGCCTTATAATTAGTAACTTTTGAGATAGCGTTATTATCACATGTGTAAGACGTGTGATTTAGACCTCAAATTTTTGGTATGTTAATGATACTATTATTTGAGGAAAATTTACTAAATTTTGTGGATAAATGATTAATATGGAGGAAGTTATGCTGAAATTATGAATTTAGGGTTTCTAGAAAAAATGAGCATATTAATCTTTGAGAATAGTCTTATTATATGTATATTGATGTCTCGCTTGCATTAATTATATTTTTTAATCATAAACCAATCATGAATAAGATATTAATCATTTAAAGTGAAAGATCATATAAGTCAAGACCGGTTGTATATGTCTGTTCCACTGGACGAGAATATTAGCCGGGTCGCGTTTTGTCCTGGGAATGTATATATTATTACTATTCCATCAGTAAGAATAGTTGCTAGAGCATTTTGTTCAGAGTTTTATATTATTACCGTTCCATCGATAAGAACAGTGTCCAAGAGTGTTTTACTTTAGGGTGGAATAACTACTCCACCGGTTGAGAATAGAGGTGTCCCTGAACTCAATTTAAAATAAATTCCAAAAACAATTATAATTATTGATAAGACACTAAGAAGGTAAAGTGGAATACTATGTGAGTCAGGATCGGTTATATATGTCTGTTCCACTGAATAAGAACATTATTCAGGAGCGTGCTACCCCAAGAATATATATTATTAACCGTTCCATCAATAAGAATAGTTGTCGGATGTATTTTTCTAGGGTTGTATGTTATTACCATTCCAACGATAAGAATAGTAGCCAAGAGCGTTTTGCCCTGAGGTGGAATAGTCGTTTCATCGGTTGAGAATAGTGGGGTCCTTGAACTCAATGTAAATAAAAGAATGGATCATGTTATATTCTAATAATATGAATCTTGATTAGTAATTACCTTGTATCAATTTTTTTATCTTGCATGTATCCTAATTCCTACTATGAATGCATGTAATTATATGTTTTCTCGTTTTGACTGTATTGTTGCCTTACTCACTACGTAACGTACTGATCATCCTTCTCATGGGTGCTGTTCAATTCAACAAGTAGATCCGCCCTATTTTGCAGGTGATTGATGATTATTAGCTTGATGTGCTTACCTTGGGTGAGCGCTAAACGAATTGGTAAAGGGTATGGTTATCCGGTAGTATCTATCTCTCTTAGGAATTTTAGTCCTTTTTTTTTACTATTCATTCCCTTCTCTCTATTTTTTATCCAATATCACGGTAGAATCAAGTGCTTCCCACATCTGATTCTTAGGTATAAGGTTACTTTTGCCTTGCACCCGATATAGACTAGGCATACAAAGTGCCTCTTATAAGTTAGATGTGGCGTGACATCCCTATGTTTTGTGTTTTGGCTTCTGTTATTAACTCTTTAAAATGAAATTATTAAGTTTTGAAATTTGGGGATGTTACATGTATGCTTATGGATTCAAACTTGTACCTAGATAGTGGTTTGCCAAGCTTTTGGCCACTTTTCAATGATATAGGTTTATTAAACCAAAGGCCATATGTTCTATTTTTACTCTACAAGAACATGAGGCATTTACTACCATAGTAGTTTACGATGATAATGTGGTCATCACAAGAAATTCCCTTTAGTCCATTTAAAAGATTAAATCCTTCCCTAAATCACAATTTCACATAAAAGATTTGACAGAATTATGATATTTTTTTTTAGTTTTGAAGGTTATGGGAACAATTTAAGGATTAATTTATGTCAACGCAAATATAACATGGATATCCTTGAAGAATTCCAAGTAGATGAGAATCCGATGAGACTTCCTTTGGGTCAATGAGAAAAATTTACTCCTAATAGTGGTCAACCTCTACCAAACCGAGAGTCTTGTTAAAGATTGATTCATTAACTTATCTATCTCATCATAACTAGATATAATACATGCTATGTAGTGCAGTTGCTCTATTAATTTACACATACATGATTTATGGAAAAATTTGACCCGACCCGCCCAACCTGACCCTAACGAAACTTGACCCGATACGACCCGAAAAATTTAGCAACCCGACCCGACCCGATCCGAACCCATGACCCGTCATTGACCCGACCCGATGCCGACCCGACCTGTAATTGACCTGACCCGATGGTGACCCGACTCGGAGCCGACCTGACCCAACAATCACCCAATCTGACCCAACATTAACCTGATCACACATCAAAATATATTATAATAATAATAAATTACATATATTTTATTATTCATTTAAAGCTTTTAAAAATATAGTATTTCATAAATTATACTTATTTTTCATAATTTTACCCTAGACATTCTCATTTATTAATGATATCCTAATAAGATATATTATTAATAAATAAATAACCAAAATAAAAAAGACAAACATCCAGTTATAAGCCTATAAAATAATTTTCAAAACGTGTTCCATTACATCTACTAATCCACCTATTTGAAGAAACTCTTAATAGAAGAGCATAATATTGTCATTTATTAGTTATTAGTTATCACTTATCATCTATCTACTACCACAAATCCAAAAAATAATATTATCCTATCACTTTCGTTCTCTTTCCTTTATAATTTTTTATTTTGTTTTTTATTTAGTTATATTTTTTCTTTTAATATTATTAATTTACTTTAAATATAATTTAGTATTCTACGTTCATCAATTTTAAATTTACAATATCCAATTATTTTTATTAATTATAATATTAATTATTTATATTTTACATTATTTAATTTTTAATTTATATGAATCTATATATAATAATTAAGAAAAATATTGCAATAAAAATATAAATATAATAACGTTAATAAAATAAATACAATTAGATAAATTATATAGAGAAATGAATATGAAAAAAAAAATATTCTTAAAATTAAAATATAATATTTTTACTTATAAAATTTATAAATGTTTAAAGCAATCAAATATAATACAATTAAAACTTATAAATATCTTTATTATTTACCTTTGTAAAAATAAAACATATATAATATTCTTATTTCATTTATCTTTACTAGTGATCTTATGATTGTATTGTATCTAATATATACAATGTAATAAATGATAATTATACATTGTATATTCTTGTTATGCTCACATTTATTTTATAAAATTATCTTTTTTTAAGTAATCAAATATTTTAAGTAGTCAATTAAATATAATATATGATAAACATCTAATATTTTTATATGTAAAATTTATAAATGTTTAAATCAATCAAATATAATATAATTAAAACTTATAAATATCTTTAGTATTTACCTTTGTAAAAATAAAACACATATAATATTCTTATTTCATTTATCTTTACTAGTGATCTTATGATTGTATTGTATCTAATATATACAATGTAATAAATGATAATTATACATTGTATATTCTTGTTATGCTCACCTTTATTTTATAAAATTATCTTTTTTTAAGTAATCAATTAGTGACCCGATCCATTAGTGACCCGACCCGACCCGCAAAAGTCAAATGACCCGCTATGACCCAACCCAAACCCGACCCGCCCGACCCGATTGCCACCTCTACATACATCTACGACCTCACTCATAAATGTTGCCAAATTTTTTCTATGATATTTAAAGTCCTCACCTAGTTAAGGGACTATCATGGTATATTCTGTAACACCCTCACTTTTCACTATCTAAAAATTTTGTTTAAAATAGTGTGGAAGCTAAGAATACACCTACAAAAAACGGAGTGTTATCACCGAACCTAACATAAGATAGACATTCGTCGCCTACCCCATATCAAATACAAGGTTAAAACCGACCAACCAATTTAAAAACAACAGTGATTGCACAAACATAAATTACATAAATATTTAAAAGATTGTTTACATCATGGACTTTATCAATCCTTGACCAAATCAATACAGGAATACAAATTGATAAAAGTACAGGGCTAATTTAAAATAAGATTAGGGTGTGACCCTTAAACCAAAATCACAGTCTACCACAGATCCTACAAAACCTCCGGATGTCCATGCTCTCAAACATCAAACTCGAACTGATACATGCCCACTATTGGCCATCCCCAAAACCTGCACATGGTCCTTTACTTGTGGGAGTGAGTAGGTGACTGAGCAAATAGGCACATTAGTATGTTACATACTGAGGAAGCCAAGTTTCTCCCTTAATGGAAACATAAGTATGCAAATTCTATAATACATGGATATAATATTTAACATGCATTATGCTAATGTCATATATGTACAGGTCAGAATTCACCTGAACATACTATCATGCATAAATCATACAACACAGAAAATATTATTCTTGATTTCATATTATAATCATGTAGATACACACACATGTATTGTCAGATTAAATCCAAGAAACCATTAGGATTTATTTCCATTTGATCAAGACTTTAGATCATACCATTTCCTTATTCATATAATGACGCAGGTCAATATCCAGCCAACATTTCATTCAACAACCAATTAGTCACTTAAGACATTAACCAAGGGTACAAAGCACTGTTATCCTTTTTCCCAACATTTTCCATCCTTATCCAATTATTCATATTCACTTATTCATTATCCAGATCTTTATCATTCAATTAATTATCATCTATATTTTATTATCGAGCGATGGACTATGTAGTATCTCATGGTCTCATATACTATGGAAGCCTATCCAAATAAGGGACATAAAGTCCAGGCCAAAGCCAATAAATAAAGTAGACATAATTTCAAACCGAAGCCAACTAATATAGACAAAAGTTCATACCAAAGCCAACCATCTAGATAACCAGAAACTTTAGTATCAATACCCCCTATTACATCATTAGTGTTTAGAGTATGTAAGGCACTGAGACCTCTAAAGATCACGTCTGAAGGCAAAGCCTAAAGGCATAATAACCCCAGGTAGCTAATCGAGGATTGGGTAACTCAGACCTATACATAACTTGATTGGATTTCACTTTATATGATTAGTATATTATTCATGAGGATAAGTAATCACATAAGGTCCATATAAGAATAAGCAAGCATTTCCATATTTATTCCATATCAATTATTTTCCATTTTTCCAACTATGTAAGATTTCTATTTATCCTTGTCCAATAATATTCTGGCTCATCATGTTATTTTATTCAATCCCAAGTTATAATTCATTACTCTTTCTCAAAACCATCACATTTCATGAGTGGTATACCCATTTATCCTTTATAATAATCATAGAGTATGTCATAAATTATGATCCATTTGATCCTTCCATTAGACCATTAAGCCAAGATAAAATTATGTATTTTATCCCATTAATTATTATAGGACAATCCCAAACCTATCCTCAAAGCATAACTAAACCAAAAATAAATAAATCACAAAAACTAGTTGAACCATTCGATAGGTCTGGCCCAACCAGGCGATCTATTTGGGCCGGCTAGTTGATTAGTTTGACTCAACAAATCCCTGCCTTTCCTCAAATAGGTCGATTAGTTTGGGCAAATCAGTCAACCGTTCATAGACTAGTCGATCGGTTGTGCCCAACCCATCGATGGGATTAAGAAGAGAGCAAGATCAAGGTATCTGCATGGTTACCATTCGGTGGGTTGGGTCAACCAGTTAACTATTCTAGGAACCAGTCAATAGATTTGACTTAACTAGTCAATTGGTTTGTCATATAACAACATCAAACCATTATTTTCATGTAGATTCATACTTATAAATCATCATTAACCACATTAGAACATGTATTAGTATAGTAAAACATAAATTTCAACCGAATTAACTTGCATAACTTAACACCTAATCATCACATCCCATTTTTCTCAAGTTTCATGTTTTTTACTCAAAGTATACAATCTATCCATCCAAATCAATTCTACAAGGTATATACATTAATGCCAATAGACAAGATTAACTTTAAAAAAATTCATATCATGTAGGAATACTCATAAACCATTTTAGAAGCAAGAATTGCTTATTTGACGCAGGTAAAATTTCCTTTAAACCATAAATTCTTATATGTGAAAATCTCAAATTTTAAAACATTACAATAATAAATATTAAACTCAGAATTCCGTATAACACCTTAATAAGTTTTGAACTTGAA
The DNA here is from genome assembly GCA_030549775.1 of Tamarix chinensis. Classification (NCBI taxonomy): domain Eukaryota; kingdom Viridiplantae; phylum Streptophyta; class Magnoliopsida; order Caryophyllales; family Tamaricaceae; genus Tamarix; species Tamarix chinensis. Next base: position 21,965,777 of record CM060177.1, on the reverse strand, counting down.
ACAAAAAGGAAAGAAGGGCATACCTCACTTAGGGTAAAAATAAGGAATGTTCAACTAAATCACTCAATCCTTTTTCTAAAACCTAACTCTTCCTTGCTTAATAATTAAAACAAGAGAGAGTTAGAGAAAGGATTAGAAGCGTGTAAGAAATTTGACTACAAGGTTTGAAGTGCAGAAAAGAAGAGGGTGAATACAGAAAGTTAAGGATTTTGGTGGCTGAAAGAAAGGTACACAAAATGGGTAATTGGGGATATTTATAGCCAACCAATTGAGGGAAATCACAGAGGGTTCAGGAACAACTTAAAAACCCTAATATTTATTGTTTGAATTCAAGTTGAATGGATTGATTTCTTCTATGATTTGCCGATCTATTTTCTAGAGATCAAATGGTATTTTTGAAGAATGTAGGTCAATTAGGCCAGAATTAGAATTCACTAGAGAGGTAAGCGTGGAAGGAATCTTCCAACTGCTTAGAATTCTATTTGAGATTGAGGCATTGATCTTAGAAATGTGTAGAGGAGAAAGGTGTAAAAATACAAGACTGAGGTCATCTCTCCCTCTTAATTATCCCAAACGACCTCCAAATCAATCTAAGGCAATATTTTAGGCTAAATGTATCATAAAAATGGTTAAAAATCTCTTACGGACAATTTAGCATGGGTTGGTAATGTCCTATTTTAATATGAGAAATTTTCCAGAAAAATCAAGTTCAAAGAATATGCCCAATTTGACAAACCAGTCAATCAGTTTTTGCCTACCAGTCGATTGTTCTATAAACCAATCAATTGGTTCCCCTAATTAGTCATTTGGTTTAGCAGAGAAAATCCATTTTGCTGAAGCGACGAATTAGTCGATCAGTTCATGGAACTAGTCGATTGATTTGCCTAAAAGATTAATAAATTTTATTTTCCAACCTTTTTTTAAATCAAACTTTATCTCAAGCCAAATCATAATACCATATTAAAATTAGCATAATGCTTATTCTAATATTTTCCAAAAAGGTGGGAAAGTACATATTATTTTGTAGCTCATTTTATAGATTTTGCTGGTGTTGATTGGGTCGACTGTCCCAATACTAGAAAGTCCACTACGGGGTATTGTATTCTTCTCGGTGACTCACCAACATTTCAGAGGTCTAAAAAACAACTAGTTGTTGACTAATCCTCAATTGAGGCTGAATACAGGTCAATAGCTTCAACAAATTGTGATGTAATGTAGTTAGGCCTCCACAAGCTACCTCTTATCGATTTAAATTATGACAATCAAATGACTCTTTATATACATGTTAGCCTCACATTTTTTGAGAAAATGAAGCATACTAAGGTTGTTATTCACTTTTTTAAAGATAAAGTTAAATAGGGTCTCATCAAACCTTTTTTATGTTCCTACCAAGTAGAAACAAGACAATGTGCTCTCCAAAGTACCTTCAATAGATTAGAAAACCAAAATTTTATCCAAGATGGGAGTGTACTATCTCCTATCTTGAGGTGGAGCGTTAAGATATATAAGTATTTATATTTATAGTTTCCATCTTTTTGTGATTACTCTTTATTCTGGGTGATTGTGTTAGTTGTTGGTCACCAGTGTAGTTACTTATTTTTTGTTTTTTGGTATTTTAGCCATGTTTAGACCAACAATGGTTGATCTTTAAAAGTTAGGTTAGAAGCTCTTGTAATAAGGTGATGTATTCAAGGTGAAAATCAATAAAACACCAACACTAAGTTGAGCTTCTCCTCTCATTTGTCTCCTTTTTTCTCAACCCTTACCTTACACACAATTAATGGTCAAGAAACTCAACTAAATGGGGATTACCTATGGGATTTGGCTCATTTACTTGTTGGAGATGTTAATTAGAATGAAAGATCATTTTGTGATGTGTTATAATAAACGGAAAAAAATGTTTACCCTAGAAACAACAATATGAATTTGGCTTCTCCATTGAGAAATGACGAGACAGATTACATCTTTGTTTGCCTATGAAAGTGTTTGATCTTTATATGTAAGATAATAGAACCTACATATTTGGTGTTGTGACCTCTATCATATTCCTAAACCTATCTTGCAGCTTGCAAGAACCTTCGGATATAATGGACTAGGTCATGTACCAAAATCTATATAATCTATCTATATAAAATATATGTCAAGGAATGAAATCACCATAATTATGCAAAGTATAAATCAAATCAAGAAACCAAGGACTTTATTTTGAACTTATATTTCGTTAACAAAATATATTATTTAAATAAAGTTATAATCACACGACAAAATTATAATAAAAAAAAAGAATCTAAATATTATAAATTAAAATAAGAGAAAGAACAGAAATATATATTTTTAACCGAAAATCAAAATCCTATGAATATAATAAAATTATGGTCGTGAACCAATTTATCTAGAATGATCCGCAACGACAATAATTAATTAAATTCAAATATGAAGTCGAAATCGTCAATAAATCCTTAAAACGAATCGAAATTAAAATAGTTAAATATTTACATCAAATTACGCTAATATAATAATTAAGCGTAATAAAATTGAATTTAAAGATACAGGGTATTATATTACTACCCCCTTAAAAGGAACTTCTTCTCCGAAGTTCAACAAAATTGAAATAGTGGAAGCTTGATAAAATAATTTAATAAAATATTGACCGCAATAAATAGGTCAAATCTGAAGAGAAATAAAATGATGTTTTACGAAACTAAACCAAGAAAAGTTGAATTAAAAAAAGTTTTATGGAGTAAAATAAAATAAGGGAAATCATTGTTTAGCAAAACAAATACGATGGGATTGGAATAAGGAAGAAATACGCACTTAAAGTCTAAACAAGTTACGAAAACACTATTCCTTAAAATAAAGTCTAATAGGAGAATAAGAAAATCGTGTAACGTGAAGTTCAAATAGAAAGAATGAAATGAAAATTCTAAAGATTACACAACTCTAGCATCACAACCAATACATAATATTCATGTAAAACTTTATACAATGAGTTATCTCTATAGCATCACACATGAAAACGAGGCTAACACTTGGCTCAACGACTCATAAAAGATCCTCATACGCACGAACCACACACATCTAGGTCAAAGGATATTTCTAAACCTAAAGTACTTCACTAACAAGCTCCCTAATATACACTACAACCATGACAGTCCAGATACTTCAATTTGCAAATAATATTACTATGCAACTATAGCATTCAGAGCCCACTATTTTTATTTATTTATTTATTATTATTATTATTTTGACTACTTCCTAATAGTTCTCCTCATACAAGACAAAACTTAACACGTTGTCATTCACCGATAATTAGATAAGAACATATATATTTTATGAGGAATAATATTCATACATTAAGGTTGAAATTACTAATACAAAATATAAAACCGAAACAAAAACAACATGTAAATGAATGCTGATTAGAAAAAATTAAAATATATACACATAATGAAAGTCATACGGCATCATTAAAATCACTAGAGTAAATGAGGCACCCTACATGCTAATGACAAATAACACCTCTATCTAAGCCTCAGCATTATCATTATCAGAATTCTAGGTTTTTTTTTCAATTGAAAAAATGACACGTCTATTTAAATATCACCATCAAGGTTACAAACCTAAGTTTCTTATAATTCCAAAAAAAAGTGAAACTAATCAACAAAAATAGATTACAAACCCCGACTTGTCCCTATTCTCTACACCCCAAACCCCAACCTGCCATCTCCTCCCTGCTCCTCCACACCAACTGACCTCCGGCCACAACAACCACCACCATTGATGCCGCAGCAACAGCACACAACAGCAACCTCAAGCAGCAACGACGGGGAACTGCAAGTTGTGCCACCATGTCCGGCCACAGAGAGCTCAGGTGACGGTCGGCGAGCACCGATCGACCTCCGGTGGAGCTTCCCCGGTCTTCTTTCTCCCCGATTTGTAACTCCTTGTTTGGTATATATTCCCCAAAACCCTAACCCTTGTTTTGATTAATTGAGTATGAATTAGCTTATGAAAAGCTAAATTGATTGTTTAATTATGTATATATATGTTGTAAAATTGATTTGGATAGGTTAATTTTATGGTTTATGTTGCAATTTTGGAAAATTGGATTTATGGCCGGATTTTTTAGATTCGTCCAATTAAGCTATTTTAGGTAAATTAATTTTATATTTTGCTTAAAAATGTATCTAATTTCATGTTGGAACAATCAATTTGAGAATTTTGAGCACAATTAATCGGAATTTACTTTTTAGGTCAAAATTCGTGTGTGATGAAATTGGGTTGCATAATTGAGTCGTTTCACTTAATTTATTTTATAATATCCTTTGAAATGTATTTAATTTCATATCAAAAGTGTTGATTTGAAAAAATTGTGTGAATTTGATCGAAATTGGATTTTTAGGTTAAAAATCTTGCGGGTCTAAATTGGATTTTGTAATCGGGTTGTTTTATTCAATTGATTATATAATTTATGTTAGGATACATTGAATTACAATCTCAAACTGTCAATTTATATATTTTAACAATAAGTGATCGAATTTGTGTTTCAGACTCAAAAACCCTAATTATACCAAATTAGGTATTTCTTTTATTAGTTTTGATCAATTGATTATATGATATGTTATAAAATTATGTCTAATTATATTTTTAAACATTCAATTTAAATAAATTGATAAAATTTAGCTAAATTACATTTTCGGGCCGAAAACCCTATATTTTAAGTGAAATTATGAAATTGGTCATTTATTTATTTGTTTTTCTAAAATTAAATTTATAGAAATAGTTAAAATGATACTAATTGAATTCTAATACCTTTAATTGGAATTAATTGATTTGAATTATCCAATTTTATGTCTTGGGCTTTGAAACCCTAATTTTGGAAATCGATTGTCTTGAAATGGCTACTCGGATGATTATTTCATTAAAATTGATTATCTAGATGTATTTAAAATTATTTTAAGTGTACTCTTAAGCTATCAATTTGTGATAATAAAAGTTAATTAGTCGGTTCGTAGTTCGGGCATTAAAAACCCTAATTGTTGGAGATGGTTTTATAAAATTGATTTTGCTATGCGCCTTTTACCTAATCGATTTTCGGCATTAATTTTAAGTCATTTGAATTATGTTTTTATCTTATCGGTTGGATTTGGTTCTCTATAAATAGTTGGTTTGTCTTTTGGGCTGTAAAACCTAACTAGTAAATCATTTTCGATCAAATAACTTATCTTCTATTATCCTTTCCCTGGCTTCCCAATCTATTTAAAATGCTCCAAGTGATATGTGTTTAACCCAATTTGAGTAATATTTAATCTTAAATCCTAATATAGCTATGCTAGCGAGTCCTAGGTTCTTAACACGTTTTCCAAGAAAGATCGTTTGTGTCTTTTTGTGTTTATTTAATTATAATCATTGAATTATTGATCGATAAGATAGTTTCTAATCTAGTTTCTGATTTCTATCAGTGATATAGGAAAATTTTCTTATGGATTGTCGAGCTCTCGATAACTCTCTCTTTTTCTCAATTTGCTTAGCTAGCTTCAAATTCGGGTAAGTCACTACTTACCTTTACTTATGGCGGAATCTGGAGTGTATGTCTAATCAGAGTGGAAGGTAATAAGTATGCCTATCAATTTTTTTAATCATATCAAGTGTATGTTGTATTCTATGTGGTAATTATATGTATGTATGAATTTATAGCCTCAATACAAATGCGTGTTGGTATGATGCTTGAATATGGTATGTATTTGAGTATATGAAGGGTTAAGTATGGATTGAAATTATATGATACCTTATGTTGTATCTTTATGTCATGGAATTATTCGGCTATAGTTCCACTTGAATGCCAATTGGGTTGGTTCGGCTTTAATGTTACTTGGCTTTAATGACACTTGAAATTGATATAATAATAGAAATTCATTGTGTTGATGGAAGTGAACTAAGTGCTGTTATGTGGTCCAGATTTATAATTGGTTGAATTCTTGAATAAGATATCATTTAAAGTGAAAGATCACGTGAGTTGGGCCAAGGCATTTATGGGTCCATTCCACCAGACGATAATAGTGGCTCAGGTGTGTTGTCCCTGAGAGGTGATTCAAACCATTCCACCAGTTAAGAATAGTAGCTCGGGAACACTTTATCCTGAGAGGTGTTGGGTTCATTTTATCGGATGATAAAAATGGCTTAGGTGTCCTGTCTCTGAGAGATACTTTAGTCTGTTCCACCGGATTAAGAATAGTGGGACCCTATACTCAACGTGAATAAGAATATATTATGAGTTAAGTAATGAAAAAGACACTAATTATTTAAAGTGAAAGATTACGTGAGTCAGGACCAGGTGTAGGGTATGTTCTATCTGATGATAATGATGGATCAGATGTGTTGTCCCTGAGAGGTGATTTAAACCGTTCCATTGGTTAAGAATAGTGGCTCGGGAGTGTTTTTCCCTGAGAGGTGTAGGGTTTGTTCCACCAGACAATAATAGTGGCTTAGGCGTGTTGTTGTCCCTAAGAGGTGCTTTATACCGTTCCACTGGTTTAAGAATAGTGGGGTCCCTGATCTCATCGTAAATTAATAAAATTGGATGTAATAATGATTATTATTAGATTGTTGGATTGGTGTTACTTACCATGCAATCGTGATTTCTTGTACACTTGTACCCTATATGCCATCATGTCTAGTCATGTACTTATAAGCATGAATCTGTGACCTCATGTTTTATTGTATGTAATACTTGTACAATTGAGTATTAGTGTTGTAAGCTAGAGACTACCATATCTTATGCGTATCATGTTTCCTTCCATGAGTTAGGTAATCTTGATTTACTTAGTACTGGACCCATACTGATACTACCTTGGTTGAATGGGTCTTGCGGTGATCCATTAATAGTGGGGAGTAAACCTCTTGTGCAGGTTTGAGATCAGATATTATTTTTGGGTTGAAGGCTTAACTTGATAGAGTAGGCAATCCAGAGTTTGATCCATCAGGATTTATCTTATTTAACTATATTTATTTTTGGAAGTTTCAAGTGTTGTATTAAAAATTTCAAGGGTATTGTAATTGACTTTTAATTTCTCATACTTTGACAAGCTTTTAAAATCCAGATTTATTTCACAAGTTCTGCTGATTTGTTCAGCAATTATTGTACTTAGTGAAATTGTTCACTTGTCATCTATTTGTGGATATCTCCTTATGGGAGTTTATCCTCATGGCATAGATGTTGTTTGAATTTTTGTTAGACAGGTTTTAGCCTTACATCTAACATAAGATAGATGATGGACATTTATCTTGTGTTAGATGTGGCGGTAACATTCCCCAAATTCTTTTTTAGCCTCCGCATTATTCTTTTAAATGAAAATTTTCAGGAGTGAATTTTGGGGGTGTTACACCACCGCCCATTGCCCCAAAAATGGCACCCTTGTCTTCGTCCATCACTCTATCTGAGCTCCCTTCCTTTTTCCTCTAGTCTTGTCACAACACCACCACACCACCCATGCCACTTCTCCTCCATCACTAGTGGCTACACTACCTGCCAGCCCCCATCGCCACCTAGGGTAGCTACCTCCCTACCTTCCTTTCCTCCTCTCATCTTGATCGACCCAACCCCACCCTCACCACACCAAGCCCCTCTATTTTCCCTCATTTCCCCTCTCTCAGCCACCACCCTTTCCTTTGCCCTACATCGCCACCAGCCAACACTTCTAAATTCTACCGCCGCTTACAAGCTGCCGCCACTACCTTACCATTGGCTCACTAGCTCCACACCACTAATTTTCTATCATCCATCTTTAGCCACCAACTACACTACCTTTTCCTTCAGGCATCATCGCTACCACCACTCCCTATCGCCACCTCTTGCTAGTCCCAACACCACCATCACCTTAACCCCTACTTCCAACCATCATTTCATCCTTAACCACTACCATCACCATCACCTTAGCCACCATGTCGCTGTCGTGACCACTTCCATGCACCACCCTACTTGGGTCACCCACTTTCGGTTATCTCTATTTCCTCCCCTCTCCCTTGCCTTAGTTTTATTTCAGGTTAAATTTTTAAGTCTAAAATGTGTATATTCTTATTTCTAGGTGATACCCCAGTGGTAGTGAAGGAGAAAGCATAGATCTTACATGCTTAGAGATCTGATATGCTTTGATAAGGATCCATTCCATAGTTAGAACTTTTATGTGAAAATTTTTATATTTGTTTGTGTATCATACATGAAATTGTTGTATGAAAACTATTTTTATGATAACGGTGTTATATGATTTATATGGTGTTATAAAAGCATGAGTTTGTATATCTGATTGGTTGAGATGAACTTGGATATCAAATATCTTTTTTATGTTAGTATGTGTGGGAGGAGGAAAAATCATCTATATTAGGAATTGTGAGATTTTGGTGGAAAAATTGACATTCTAGTTACCTTAGAGGCATTTTGGTCAGTATAGGTTAAAATGGAATATTGAGTATTTTAATATGATAAGTGGTTCGAAATAGGTTAAGTATATTATGTGAAAATTTTGGAGTGAATATAAATGGCCTAAGTCCAATAAATGAGAAAGGTTACTTTTAGTGGAAATAGTAACCCTAGGTGCGAAATTATCACATGTAAGAATTATTTGAATTTGACCTTAATTTCTGGACATATTGGTTATATTGGTATTTTAGGGGGTTTGTATTAATTTTAGGATTTATATGAGTTTTATGGGAAAAGTTATGGATGTATTGTGAAATTAGGGCTTTATGGAAAATGTGAATAGTAACCCTAAAGGTAATATATTACTGCATGTGTAAAAATTTAGATTTAAACCTTGATCTTTGGGTATGTTTTCAATTATAATATTTTAAGGATGGGTATTGAATTTGGTGTAAAAATGAGTGTTGGGAGAGAAGTTATGCTAGAGTTATGAAATTAGGGTTTCTTAGAGGAATATGGTTTGTTCTTAGTGGATATTTTGGGACATGTAGCTTGTATGTTTATGTATATGTTTGTATGATGACCTTAAAATAAATAACCCAGAATAAGATATTAACCATTTATAGTGAAAGATCACATGAGTCAAGACCATTGTAACTGTCTGTTCCACCGAACAAGAATAGTGGTCATGAATGTTTTATCCTAAGTTATATATGTCCATTCCACCAGATGATACTAGTGGTCAGAAGCATTTTTTCCTGGTTTGTATATTATTGATACCGTTCCACCAGTTAAGAATAGTAGAGTCCCTAAACTTAAATAAAATAAATCATTAAATGATCAAAATCATTAATAAGATAGTAATCACTTAAAGTGAAACACCACGTGAGTCAAGACCCATTGTACATGTCCATTCCATCAGACGAAAATAGTGTTAAGGAGCATTTTGCCTTTGGTTGTACCTAAATGTTCCATTGGACAAGAATAGTGGTCGAGTGCATTTTGTCTTGGGTTGTATATCATTGATACCTTTCCACCAGTTGACAATAATGGAGGTTCCTTAATTCAACATGAATAAAATCATAAATAATGATCATACCATTACTATTGTAAGGACTAGAAATTAATAAATGAGTTGGTAGCTTTATGTTATTCTACATGCACGTTAATCTCTTGTTGTGGTCTTATGACCTAGTGTGGCCTTACTTGATTGTATTGTTTCCTTACTCAGTATGTAGCATATAGATCATCCTTTCCATGGGTGTTGCTCATTCCCATGAATAGAGAACCCAATTGAGTTTGTGCAAGTCATTGAGGACCTGCTAAATGATGATACTACTTATGACGCTTTGATTGTAGTGGAGTGATTATATCTCATGTATAGGGTTTGGGGAATCGGAGAGTTATGCTATCTGGTTTCTATTTTAAACCATATACCCTTTCAACCTTTATCCTAGGATATCTACTTTATATTGAATCTTATATTCAGAGTTAGCCTCCAAACCTATTACTTATGTCTGTGAAAGTTTTATCGCTTTATGTTTACTATGTTTTACATTCTAAATTGTTTTACCTTTTAATTGATGTGAGAATGGCATGTAAGATAGACTTATGTCAATTACGGAAGTAACGCCCGTTTATTTTTGTGTTACACTTCCCCTTAAATGAAAATTTTCAATTTTAAAATTTAGGGTATTACAGATGCATTGAGTACTAGTGATATTACAACCATCTTCAGATACCACATATTTGATGGATTTAATTGATGAAAATCCTCGTTCTGATCCAAAACCACTTGTTGAAGAGCAAATATTTATCTAAATAATAGTATTAGTTAAAATCACACACACACATGTATGTATGTATATATATATATTGGATACTACATCAATTAGGTCATTCAAGGCTTATTTTTGGGCACAAAAGAAATGGAAGGGCACCACCACCCTATATGTCTTGAAAAAAAATTAAGGTTTGTACTTTTATGTCATATAAGAATCATTATCATTTAATATTAAGTATTTAGTATGAGAAACTAATAAGATAATGTAATTTATATTTTATTTTTTAGTGTCCACGACAACAAAATAATGTAAGTTGTGGATACTGAGTCATGATATTCATGAAGGAAATCGATTGTAAACATTGGAAGGGATAAGGAGAAGTATGTATTTACTTTATTTAATTCATATTAATTATGATTAGATACATACATTAATAATAACATGGTACTTTTCATATTTTGTAGGTCTATCAACCTTTTTAGTTTTGTAAATATAATAATAATAAGATTAATAAAGTTAGGAAAGAATTGTTAGATTTTATTACTAGTTTGTAGGTCTATCAACCTTTTTAGTTTTGTAAATATAATAATAATAAGATTAATAAAGTTAGGAAAGAATTGTTAGATTTTATTACTAGTTTTTACGATGATTATTTGTACGATCATATGTGCTCCTTTGATTTTTTTTTAACTAGATTGTAAATATGAATGAAAAAAGAATTTTGTATAAGGTTTTGTATGCAAGATGTATAATGAAAGTATAAAATCGTTCATTTTGATGTAAACCTTATGAATTATAGTTGCCTACTATGGATGAGATAAATATTCATGATGCTGGTGAAAGCCTCTTGGAAACATATGTAGGTTTTTTTTAGAGAAAAAATGTGTTATTGAAAGGATCAAAATTATTTTGTTAAAAAAAAATAAGGCATACACGGCGGTTATTAGCCAAAATTATCGTGTATAACTGTAACAAATATCCCAGCTCGCTGAAAGGAGAAATGCACGACGGTTGTGGCTAATACCATAACAAAAAACTTTTACTTCTTTTTCCCCTTGAAATACAATTAAAGTGTCAAAAAATAGATTAACATCAAATTCATCTTAAGTATAAAGTATTTTTATATGAAAATTAATAATAAATGTAAACATTAACTTTATAAATATTATCTACCCTATAAAAACATCTCTATTTATAATATGTTATTTAAAAGTGAGGATTTGATCATATAAGATATCAAACAAATTTGTTGAATAAATATTTGCTTGGGTAATATTAGAATCAGTATATGTAGTTATTATTATTATTATTATTATTATTATTATTATTATTATTATTATTTTACTTGTAAGAGATATTACAAATAACCAACTAAATAAATAAATATAAAATATACAAAATCCATTGCCCATTAACAAATAATCGGGCCATCTACGCCCTAACCCTGCACAAACCCGCCTAATGACCTAGTCTACTAGAGCCTTTGTGCCCTAATTTATCGGACATGGGTTATGATATGGTTTTGTGTATTAGAATATTGATGTGAATGAGTAAGTATGTTGGTTTGTTGAGCATGGAGCCTTGATATTGTATATGTCCAACATAATTATTCGTATTACGTTATGGAATGTGTTTTTTCTTTAAGCATGTTTTTAGATTATCATGTGATTATGAGTAATGTGAGCATGCTTCGCCTTGTAACATATTATGATTTACTCAGTACAAAGAAAACGTGTTGATACTATATTTGTAGATGATTATGTAAAGGCTATAGAGTGACATGAGACGTATAAGAGCACCAAGGCTTAGTGAAGTCCTTGGAAAGAGATTTCATTCTTGAAATGGGCTTTGGGGTCTAAGAATTAAGTCAAACTGGTGTCGTGCCTTCAAGTACTAGCTTTTGTTGTATTCATTTTTCCTTTGGACTCTCATGTCTCGTATTGTATATTGAATATTGTTATTATACGGATGATGTGTATCCGTAACTTTTATCTATATTTATTATATTATTATCTCTTATTTTTATTGTTTTATTTTGGATCCAACTTATTTTAAACCTTAACACTTGGCAAAAAAAAGGTGAGGGAACTGAACTTGTGTTAAATATAATAGTAACACCCATTATTTCATAATTAGCACTTCCATAAATTTTTAATAAAAAATGAGAGTACTATAGATTTAGATTTAATATGCGATATTTTGTATTGTAAACGCAAAAATTATGAAATATTAATATCCTATATAGAAAACAAAAATTACACATAATTGAATACTAAAAGACTAATGTATGTTTAGTACAAATCAATTCACCTACCACAGTCCTAATAGTATGCCTAAGGTTGCTTAATAGTATTTTTCAAGGAATCTAATATTTATGAGAAATAAATTTAGAGCGAGCAAAAAACAAAGATACGGGGATTGACATAATATATAAGCAGCTTTAAGTTAAAATGAATTGCAAAACAGATGCGCGAAGTAGTCATTTATTTTTCCCTTTCTTCTAACGTTAGCATGATATAAAAACAATCGGTCCTTGTTTGTTACTACTTGAAAAAGTGACTTTCTTAAACAAGCAGCCGTAAACAGGAGCTATGCCGCTAGTAATTAATTACAAGTACAACTTGATTCTTCAGCCAGCTGTTAATTAAGTAGTGAGCCCTGCATAAAGGAGTCGGAAAGTAACCAAGGTTTCTGTTTTTATCCTATTAATGTCTTAGAGATAAAGCAACGGTGTCTAATGCAATTTCCTTTTCTTTTCTTTTTTTGTTCTAAAATAATGAAATCATATGAAGTGGTGGTATGTTCCCATCATTGATCACGGTTCCTTGATAAAAGAAAAAGAAAAAGAAGATGACATAGATGAAGGGGCATTCGCACCGTCTGGAAACGAAACAATCATCAACTAGCAATCATGATCGAGCAGTAGTACCAACCTTATACCTTCTGTCTCCCAATTATTTGATAATGATGTCAGAACAACTACAACTTTTTTTATATATTTAATATGTCAGGTTAGCTTTTCCACCCGCCTACCAGTACCACAACACCACCGGAGGATGTATATGCTGAGCTGCTTTAGTGCATGATAGTTATAGCAAAGATAAAGTTGTAATAGTTATAACATAAGCCCGGTATGGAATTAACCAGTGATCATCAAGATTTGAAAGTTCCAGTCGTACGCTGCTTTGGCTTATTAGCTTGTGGATTACTGAGAAATTGTTCCAAGAAAACTTCATGGATAGATCTTCGATTCCTACTTACCCTGAACCTCTTTTATGTTGGATTATTAGTTTCTTACCGATTACAAGGTAGAGTAACCGAGAATTGGGAAGGTGAAGAGGAAGGAAGGAAGGGAAAAAATAGATCCAGTAGTTGACTGTTCATGGATGGGAAGCTAATTAGGAAATCAAAGAGATTCATCAAAAATTTCCAGAGCTCCCAAGTTCTCAACCATATGTATATATATATTTATATATATGATAGCGATCGAGGAGACAGGCAACGGGTGAACTAACAAACTAGCTCCCCAGTCAATTCATCAACTAATACGGCAAATATATGTACTTCAATCTCCCACGCCGTTTCACCAATTTGCTCGCTATGATTCTTCCATGCACCGCCTTCTCTTCTCAAATCCATCTCGGCCATCATATCGATGGTATTGGACTCCACTTGTTTCCATGAATCCAGCCTCCTACGTACCCTTTTAACCAAGGCTAATGTTTCTTCTGGGTCATCACAGCAATTTTCATCCGTGACTTGTTCCTCGTACGTTATTATATCGGATAACAGTCTCTTCATCCCCGGCTTTTGTATTTCTCCGAAGCATGATTCTGCAATAACCTCTCTTGCAAATCTATTCATATCCCTTCCATTGTTTCCCGACTCCCCTTCTTGTTGTCCTTCGTTTAGCTCGAGACCTTGTTCGTCGTCATAGCGATCTCCGCGTTCTTCTGCCAGTTTTTGTTCCAGCTCAAGAGGATCCAACTCTGCCAGCTTCTCAAACCTACGAAGCTTGTGCAATAGTTGTTGCTTTGTTCCTGTGGTTTATCAAAAAGATTGGAAAAGCAAACTATCAGCATACAACGCCGCTTATTATTTTTGGTTCCTGATATAACGAAGCTCATCCAAGTATTAATTATACACATTATTAGTTGATTTATTAAGATACAGTCGAGCCATTCATGTTCATGCACAGGTGATGCCCACTGACACAAGATGTACCGGATAAAAGTGAACCAGAAAGTCTTGCATAGATCATGTACCGGAAAAAAGCGAACTAGTACCAGATTTCATCCTAAAGTCAATTGTCAACAATAGATTGATGGAGCATGGGTGTAGCCTACTGGGCTTTATACAATGGTCTCAATTCCTGCTGTGTAATCTACATGAGTGGGCTTCGAAACAAAATCCCATAGTATTAGGCTAACAACAACTATCAAGTTATACGAATTCATTACCCAAAGTTTTAGTCTTTTTTTTTAGTGTGTGTGTGTGTGTGAGGAGGGGAGTTTATTAGTATGAACAAATTAAATCATGCACCGATCATTCGAATAGGGTACAATAATATAGCAAAAAGGTACATATATGACTGACAAGTGCAACTGTGCAGACCATGAAAAGAAGAAAGCAACGAAGCTATAAGATGGATGGATGAATGAATAGGATGCAAGTCCTACATAGTACGATCTATATCAACGGCATTAACATTCAAGCAAAAGCCACAGCTTTTGTAGTAGCTATAGCTGGCGGCCCCGTCCACGGCCCAACGGGGACGGGGACCGGGGCCTCCATCCCGCTGCTTCCGCTTCAACCACCTCGCTTAGAAGATGTAACTGCTGTGGGTCACAGACAGACTCATAAAGCTGTGACAAGTACTTCCACTACTACTTGTGAAATTTAAAAGACGCAGCAGGTACTTGGGACAAAAAAATAATTGAGAAAGACAAGCCCGTGTGCACGAACCGTAAGAAAATTAGCAATCTACAATGGATCCCACTTTAGATTTCACGCAGGTTTCCTTTCAAGTCGATCAATGAAATGAATGATAATCAGTAACTTACTTTGTACAAATGCGTAACCGCAGTCAAGATCATAACCATCCTTATCATCATCATCATCATCATCAAGCCCTTGGTCATCATCCTCAAATGGAGGGTCCAAAATTGATACCGGACTGTTTTGTTCTTTGTCTTCCTCATCTTCTTCTTCCTCTCCTTGGAATTTTACTGAATTTTCACAATTCACATTGTCCTATATACCAAAATCAATTAACAACGATGTTTAGTTGATCTATAGATATTGATCAACACCGGAAAAAAAATGTATTATTTTGACATATTACCTCATTATCAATTTAATAGTAACATCAATGATATATATATATATTTCATCAAATAAGTACCCGGTTAATAATTAATTGCCTCAATAATAGTAATACTAGATGATGTGCAATGATGAGTAAAAACACGGGCGGAGCTATAAAATTCGAAGCTAAGCTTAATGATCGATCCTATATACTGCGGTGACCATTCTACAGAAATCAATTACCACTTCAAGCTTACTTACGCCAAACAAATTCCAGAGATAAAACTAGGAGGTGGTGGTTGGGCACTAAATAAATATACTTCTACTACCACCGGCGGTAGGTATCTATGTGGTAGTAAAGTAGCAATAAGCTGTAATAATAAGACTCAACGACCCAAGTTTGTCATCTTCCTCCTAATGTACCCAAAAAGAAAGACTGTCGTAAAAATATTTAAAAGAGTCAAGTAGCAGAGGACCAGGTGTAGAGTAGCATTAATAATAATACCAACTCGTAGTTTGCAATCTTTTTTAACCAGCAGATGTTTAGGTTTCAAAGCTTCCCATTCTCCCGTAAAATACTTGTTAGTATTAAAAAAACAAATAGGAAAATACAGACATACATACGCACAGAGGTAAATGCCATTAAACTGTCCCTGGAAATATAGAAAAATCCAAGGAATTCCCACGGTTCGAAGTTTATGTGGGTTTAAGCTTAATAGGGACGCGCTTGTCTTTTCCAGAGTACAAAAATGATGAGACACTGTCCGGCAGAAGAAGCTGTATCAAGATATTCTAATGCCGACAACCCTTACAGCTGCTGGTTCCAGTCAGCTCCGATCACGAGTCCACACCAGCCATAAGTTACTCTTCCCAAATGGAATATATTTTATATATATGTTGTGCTCCAAATAATAAGATTGAAATAACTATATTACACATTTTTTTTATGACAAGTGCCAACAATTATAAAGCACGGTTTGGGAGCAATGAGACAATCGAACTTTATTTATTTATTTATTTATTTTTGGTTGGTATTCGAAGATCTAGACTGAACTAACACACCATCACTTTATTAATTAATCGTATTATACATTGTACTAATAGCAATCCACCTTAAAGATTTAGTCTAAAGGCATGTTTGGTACGAGGGTAATAGGGGTGAAAAATTTTTCCCTCTATTTTATACCTCTTATATTAAGTATTTAATAATAATAAATTTATTTTTAATGAAATACCCATTTTAGATTAAATTAAGATCTCAAATGAGTATTTATTAGAATAAAAATATTTAATTTTAAATAAATTATATAAGATATATAAAATATGGGGGTAATTTTTCCACCCCTATTACTCTCATACCAAACGAGCACTAATAATTAAAGGTTAGCTCCTCTATATATATATAATTAATTATATTCTATTCCTTCTTTCTTTTCAAATTTTGTATCGATCCTTCAGCCCCCCCCCCTCTATCAATTGTTTTTTTTTTTTAAAAAAAGGGTCCTTAATATGCAAGTATAGTAGAGTAGTGTTGATTAAACACTATGATGCACTGATATCTTAAACCACACATTAGAATCCTATTTACCATAAGGCCTTTTATATCTCTATTGTTCTGTGTATGTATCCATCCCTAACCGGACTAGTGCCGAGTCATATGAACTAATTTTTACGTTAGATTCACAAAATAAAAGCTAAAATAAAATTTAGTAGTGCAAATATTATATGTTTATAAAATTACTAGTTATTGGTTGTTGATGTTATTTATTTGCTTTACTTTATTGATTAAAAAATAGTACAATTTTTCATAACCGAAAAAACAGTGGTGAAAAAATACTCGTCGGAAACTAAACGTATTCTTAAGTCTAAACAGATGTACTAGTACTTAAATTCAGATTATTAATTTAATTAACAATTAAAAGCTTAATAATAATAACGATGCCAAACCTCGAATTTGCGGCGAGTAGGAGACGATTTAGCCGGCGAGCGACGATTGCAATGATGCTGATGATGATCAGGCGAAGGGCTTTTGTAAAGTGCAAAGCGGAAGGGACTGACAGGACATAACCCAATATCATAATTATCATCAATCTCCCTATCCAACACATTTACAAACTCATTATTTTCTTCGTCTTCGTCATCTTCAAACCTGCAGCAACTAACACTGCCGCCGACGC
This sequence comes from Tamarix chinensis, assembly GCA_030549775.1. Taxonomy (NCBI): domain Eukaryota; kingdom Viridiplantae; phylum Streptophyta; class Magnoliopsida; order Caryophyllales; family Tamaricaceae; genus Tamarix; species Tamarix chinensis. The sequence goes on along the minus strand of CM060177.1, from coordinate 21,948,093 downwards.
TACCACTGCTGCTGCTGCTGCTGCTGCTGCTGCAACAAGTAGTAGTACTAGTACGAGTGCCTGTACTTGTACTACAACTCCTTAATTCTAAACTCTTGTTACTATTCTGCTGTTCTTCAACCTCGTCTCTACTCAAATTCGTTCTTCCTGCTGCCCATCTTACGATTTCATTATTATTATTATTATTCACTAATTCATCCCCATCAGCACCATTACTTGTACTAATTGATGATCCCCGTCTACGATTAGTTAACCTCTTAATCACCGACCCAAATAATCTGAAACCCGAACTTTTCAAATGGCTTTTACTACTCTTGGACCTCGGATTTGATTGCTTCTGTTGTATCCTCATTGCAGCCTCTAAGAGCAGAGCAGCTGTCTTTGCAGGAACATGAAGAAACAGAGGATTTGATTTCGACCCTCCTCGACATGGAGATTTATACCCGTTGGCTTGTAATGGAGATGGGAATTCAAAGAGGGGCGACTTACTGAAATCTGGAGATTCATGGAAATATGATGAGAAGAAACAACCGTTTTTGCAGAAATTAGTACGGAGAGATTTAGTCCTTCCTGTGCTCATGGGTTTCTTGGGGTTCTCAACAAGCTGACTCTGTTGTCGTTGAGCGTCCGCTGCTATATTCGCCCGTGGTTCTCGTAAAGATGACTGCTTTTGAAGCTCGCATTTACGATCAGCTATGTAATCTCTTAATTGAAATGGTTCCTGAGCTTCTTTTAGAAGCTCTTTTAAGAAGTTCTTTTGAGCCATTTCAGGGTCTCATTCAACTTCTCCCTTCTCCCTCTGTTCTTTTCGTTCGGCTGGTGGCGAGGCAAATGAGGATTTTGCCCTGTTTGAAGTGAAATAAACTGGATGCTTGTGGGTTTCGGTTTGAATACTTTGAAAAGAGGGGTTGAAATTGGTGGATAAGTTTTGATTGAGAAAAAAGAAAAACGAACGAAAGGTGTTTGTTGTAGAGCGTGGACTTTGGATTGGAACGATGAAAAAAGCGAAGAAAAGGATGGAATAAAGAGCTGGGTTAACTTACGGGAGTAAAGGAGAGGATGAAGATAGAGGAGATTGGCTAGATATAGGAGATAGGAGTAGGGGACCGGGGAGGGGTAGTACTGTAGTAGTGGAGGAAGGAATAAGGTAGGAGACTTCTGATTCAAATCCGGTGACTTTTAAGAATTCGAGGCAAGGTGGTAAATTCATAATTATATTATTTATTCTTTAATTTAAAGTACCAATTAGAGTTATTGTTTAATTATTCACAATAGAAAATTTGTTTTTCCTTTCCGATCCTTCCTTTCTTAAGCTAACGTGGCGGAGATAAATAATTAAATATATTTTAAAACTACACAGATTAAACTTTTTCATTGCGGTAGTACGTATTACTGCAATCACTTGTTTTTCAATATGCTCGCAGTCGCATGTCCTACACTAGTTAAGATATACCTTAAAATCGTTTAATTATACTCTTTCATTAAAAGGATCATGTTTGCAAATTGACTCCATCTCATAAGAATAAAATAAAATAAAAAACATACGTGTCTTGCTATTTTATTAGATTAAATATATTAAGCTTATGCAAACTAGTTTATTTCATGTATTACTTCATTTTAATTGAGCAACTATGGAGGCATTAGTTACGATGACAATTGGGTCGAATCAGGTTGTAAGCAGGTTAATTTTTTTCATCCTTTTTTTACGAGTTAGTTGCAGGGTCAAATTAAATCATTTATTAGTCGGGTCAGTATCAGATTCAAGTTGTTGCAAATCCAAGTCGTGTCTGGTTATTTAATCATATCAAATATGAGTTTAGGTTGAGCTCTCTCTAGTTTGGATTGTTTTAGGTAAATTTGATCTGGTAGGTTTTTTGTTGAGCTAGCTCGAATTCATGTCGTTTTGGATTAATTTAACATATCAAGTTTGGGGTCAAGCTAGCCCGAGTTTGGGTTGTTTAAATTAACTTAATGGGTCAGATCATTTTCGGATTGATTTAATGAAATGGGTTGGGGTCAAACTAAATTGTCTCTAGATCTGATCATTTTAGGTTTGACTTACACTAGGTTAATTTGACAATGTGAGACAGTTTTGGATATGGTTGCTTTGATTCATATTATTTTGGGTTTGAGTCACTTTGGGTGAATTTATCAATTTGAGCTAAATTTAGGCCAAGTCATGATTCATTTCATTATTGAATATCCTTATCATTTTGGCTCTAGTTACTTTGAATAATTGATAACTTCAGCTTGGTTCATTTTGGGTTTGAGTCAATTTATTAAGTTTAGTGAATTCACTTCACTCATTGTGGGTTCAAGTTATTTTTTCCCTCTTTTTTGTTCACTCGGGTTAGGTGTAATCATTTCAAAATTAAAATTTTTATCTTAGGTCAACTTATTAATTATAGTTGAGTTTGAGGTAGGTTATTTCTATTTTAAAATTGTTTAGTTTCCAAATTAGTTCAAATATTATCATGTTGGTTCAAAGTATCTCAAATTAGAGGCCAATAACTCATTGATTGTTTCATGTGACTCGGATAAGTTATAGTTTCCTAGTCAAATTGAAATCGCTAATGTTCAAACTTAAAACCTAACTCTATCCATCTAACTTCTCTTTGGCATTCTTTCATTTTTATATGTTAAAAATGAGATATGTTTTTATATAATGTAACTTATTAATATGACTAAATAATTATAATATTTTCCCATATATTTTTAAATAAAACAATATATTTCAATGTAAAATCAATGAAATTAGGATATGGTCAGTGAATAAGGATGTATAAGATAAAGTAAAAAAAAAAGCAAAATATTGAAAATATTATATTTTTAAAGCTTTAAATAAATAATAAAATATGTGTAATTTTTTATTATTATCATAGTAGGTTACACTTAGGGCTGTAAACGAGCAGAGCCGAGTCGAATACCCCTAGGTTTGGGCTCGGCTCGTTTAACTAAACGAATGAGCCGAACCGAGCTTTTAACGAGACGAGCCGAGCCGAGCTCACGAGCCAAAGCCAAAAAATGAACCGAGCCTATCTTTATCGAGCCCGAACCTCACTTTTAGGCTCGTTTAACTAAACGAACGAACCGAACCAAGCTTTTAACGAGCCGAGCCGAATACCGAACTGGCTCAGCTCATTTACAACCCTAGTTACACTACAACCAAATTGATTTTAATGACCCTTAATAATTGATGATTTTTTCAAAAGAAATTGAAAAAAGTGTGAAAATTTAAGGGCGGGAGTAGGAATGAATATTCAATAATGATTCCTATAGAAAACTATCATAAAAACTAATCATTTCATGTCTAAAAACATCGCTATATTTTAGATAACTGTTTTATTGAAAACCATCATCTAACACTGATGATTTAATAATGGTTTTTCATATAATTATTATCAAAAGTGAGGTCAAAATAATAATAATAATAATAATAATAATAATAATAATAATAATAATAATAATAATAATAATAATAATAATAAACATGATGCTACACAGAACATTAGCATATTTCTCTAAAACACTATACTACCCAAATTTTCTTATTCTTTGAAACTCCCTTAACTCTACACTCTCATTTTAAATGAACCTTCATCTTCATAGACGAATACATGGAATTGTTCTCCTTTAATTTAATGGACTATTTTTTTAACATTATAGGTCAATCAACCTTTGTTTTTATGATAATAAACTCAATTATAAATTTTACTTTATCTTATTGGTTGTGCGTGTATATCATAGCAAAAACTAAAGTACACAACACTTGATTAAGTTAATGAATGCTAAAGAGATCAAGTTTATAAATTATATCACAAGCACAAGACAAATATCAACAAGGACAATAAAAGAATACTCTAACTTTAAGAACTTTAATTTCATACGTGAAAGATGCAAACAATGAATGGATAAGCACATGTGCTAAAAAAAATCAAGACTCAAGCTTCAAGGAGTATGCTATAGTCCTAGGTTTATGTACATATGATTTACATATTGAGTAATTATATACTTCAATGATTTAATATTTATCATATTCCAAAATCATTTTGAAAGGTCATAAAATGATTTCATGCATTAAAAATATCTACAAGTGTTTGCACAAAAAAGATGTTCAAAATCGGTCATTTCTTAAGCCTTTGTTTATATGAGCTAATTTGAAAATCTCACCATAAATTCCGTAGACATTATGTTTTGGATGAATAATATTTTTTTGGAAATTTCAAGATTTCTACTTTACATAAAAAAAAAGAAAAAGAAAAAAAAGATGGCATACAATTTCATGCTTTGTGGCACAAGTTATGGTATTTTTGTAAAGATATGTAATGCTAAAAAATGATTCTACCAATCAACTGGTTTACTCTCCAAACAATGTGATTTAGCCTCTACTTAAATACATCAACTGGTTAGTCAAATCAGTTAATTGGTATTGAAACCAATTAATTGGTCGGGGCACTTCTGAAATTTTCTGTCCACTGGAGTACTTTTTACGCCCAATGGCTAGTAACAATTTTCTCATTTTTTAGCATTATAAATAAGAGTTGTTAGAATTTAATAAACATCAATTAAGCTACCAAAACTCTTCAAAATTTATCATTTTCACATCTTAAAAAGAATCAAAGGGAGTTTTAATTTCGTATTTTCAAATCTAAATCAAACTTCTCTAGTGTTCAATTTATTCTTCATATTTAGCTAGATTGTTCTTACACTTGTAATGCTTACTCATATAGCTTGTTTACTTCCCTCACATTTGATTATACACTTTCATTTCTGTAATTTGTGAGAAATTAATTGTAAATACAACAACACTTTTCAAAACTCATTATCAAGAGGCTATGTGTCTAGAATTTCTAGAGAGCTCATTTGATTTGTATCTTTATAAACCTAGAAAGGTTGACGAGAAAAATGTATAAATCGTCTCTTTGAGAGGTCATTTAGATTGTAGGCTCATAAACCTAGAAAATTAATCATCAACAACACACAATAAAGGAATATTTTAAAATCCAAAAGGAAAGATGTTTTGATAGTGAATGTAGAGATACATTAGGCCCTTGAACCATTATATATCATTGTATAAAATCTTAATTACTCATTACCTTTCAATCTACCCTATTCACTCCCTCTAGGGTGTTTTCAATTTCAAATCATATTCTCCATTACCTTTAACCAACAAATTTAGATGAGAGACATGACACTTCAATTTCGAACAGATCTTAGTCGAATCAAAACGTAGATATAGAGGGAGTTTGCCAATTTCAGCAGAAATCAAGCTATTGTCTACTTCCAAGTCTGGATATGGCTTACACACCCTAATTTTTTCCATCTAGATATGAGAAAATAGCATTGTCACTCGCCAAATCAATGGACCATCGTCGCTATGAAAGATCATTTTCTTCAATTTCAAGCATATCTAAGGCTTCAACTTTTGATCTACCACCGGTTCTATCTTTTTTTGTACTATGCATTTCCAAATCTAAATAATTTGGAGATGACTTAGATCTTAAGCTCATTCTACCATCCAGATCTAAGCTTCGACTTTGGATCTAACACCAAATTGAAAGGCTCTTGGAAGGCTTCAACAATTTTCTTCTATTTCAAGTAGATATGAGGCTTCAATTTTTTGTACCACACACTATGAAAGGCTCGTTTAAATTGTGATTATTTTTAAAAAAATGATTTCAGATGATAAGTCTTGGCTAAAACAGTCATCTAAAGTAGTTTAAAAAAAAGTTGACGGTAATATTATTTGCAAGTACATCTTTCCAACTAATGAAAATACTCAAGCATTATTTTAAAACTAAACCGGTAATCGAACCGATATTATAACTGGTTCATTGGTTTAATGGTCGGACTAGTGATTTAGACTTGTCGGACCAGTGGTACATATTAAATTAAAAAATATAAAATATATAAAAAAAAATAAACTATGACCAGCTCCCAATCAGTTTTTTTATCGGTTCACTAATTTTTACTGGTTTCGGGATATTGAGAATCGATACATAAAATTTGGCCGGTAACCTGATCGGTTCACCAATTCATCAGTCAGACTATCCCATCCGGTCCGGTTTTTAATACTATGTACCAAAGGAACGATGTCTAGGAATTCCAAATAGATGTCATGCTTGTGGCAAAATTGAAGTCGACATCCATGGGCTCCTCTACAGTCTCACAGTCGGATAAAACGGCATTGGTGCCCGGTGAACGTTGATGTGAAGCCCAGGTACACTACGCTCCGTGACTGGTTCAGTATGGTGTGCAATGAGGATGACCTTAAAACTGCCTGGTTTCGCTCCTATGCATAGGCCCTTCGGTGGTCTAGGAACTTTGCGGTCTTTTAGCGAATTGTTAGGATGAGTCAAGACCTTCGAGATTTTGTCGAGCAAATCATTGGCTCTGTTTGAGAGGAGAAGAACGCATAGTGAGATCAGGTGAAGATTCTTGGTTGGATACGACCCCCATGTGATATCGTTCAGATCAATTTATATGCAGGAAAACTTAAGAAAGGGAAGTAGGGGCTCGACTTTGTAGTCAGAACTCAGAAATCATGAGGGTGAGGCACTTTTTGCTGGGTGCAAAGGAATAGTTGCCGGTGGAAGCTGAATGCCAGGTTGTATATGTGATGCTTTGAAAGCAATAACAAGACATAGTTGCAGGCGTATCACCATGGAGACTACTTATACTGATTCAGAGGGACATGTGTATGGATCGCTTAAGATTGACGTTCATTATGTGATATATTTTAGATCTTGTGGGCCGGTTCTAGGATGCGTTGATGTACGAAAACTCCGCTTGACTCATTATCCTCGTTTCTAAAGTACTTTTCCGATTCTATTTTTGTATCCCTATTTTGTCAAAATTTACACCAATACATTTTATAATTTAAAAACTTATAATTTTAACATTTCTCTTTGTCCCTATTTCTTGCATGTAGCACATTCCTCGAGCATAGTTACACACTAGATAGCTAAGCTCCCTATTGGTAAAAAGTTTGATGTATGAGAGTTTTCTATGCCTCGATGTACCATTTATCTCAGATGATGCTTATTAATTAAATTTTATATTTGTTCCCACTAAAAAAATATAGGTCTATTCCATAAATGATGTATTCAAATAAAGAGAACAAAAAATAGTTTAGATTGTTATTCTTTGGTACTTTAATATATATATATATATAGTTTTGTAGCACTTTCATACTGAGATAGGATTAAAAATACAGGAAAAATTATAAACATTTAAAAGAAAAGGTTATGGATCAATCTATTCATAAAAAAATTACTTAAACGCCACACCTGAGACTTGAATCATTGTCAAAAATGTCACACTTAATTTTATGAAAATATTTATAATCATTTACGTTATTCCATTTCTCACTAACAATTTATTCATATGTCAGTGTCACCGTTACTTATGCCGGCTTTGATGGTGCTCCATGACACCATCAAAATGCATGCCTGCCTGCCTCCATTCCTACTCCTTTCTGAACAGATTTTTGAATTTGTGCTGCAATCACCCTTTTGTGTTGTTTCTGAATTCGTTTGAAGATGTGCAGATACATTATTATCGAGTATTCATGTTCTCATTACTCGTGGTGCAGTTGGGACTCGAAAAAAGATATGAATACCTGCATGGCGGATGCTTCATCAACGGCTGAAAACGAAAGCATCTGGACCGGAGTACAGAAACACTTTTCCTGGAGCCGATAATTCATTGAATGACCATTCAGATGGGGCTTTACGACGGTACCAAACCAAGCCCCTCTCGTGTAACGACGTGAGATTATCTTCCTTGCCTTCTTTTTTATGTAACGTGGGTGTCCCCTCATTTTATTATATACATTTGTGCAACTCACTCGCTGGTCCTTATTTCTTTTACATCTGAGTTTATTCCCTCCGGTTATTTCTTTGGTGCAAGATATTCCTTCGTCTTATTTCTTTTGTACAAGATATTCCACTGTCTCGTTTCTTTCATAAGAGTTAGTATATCATCTTATTTCTTTTGTTATAATTTATACGTGCCAGTCTCTCTCATTATTTCTTTTTAGTAAACTTCTTGCCAACCAACATAAAACAACCAATTCCAAATCAATACAAATTGTGGCACACTCCATCTTCACGTGACATGTGCATGTCAACCGTTTTTAAAAGAGAATATATATATATATATTAGATTTATAGATAACCCTTAAAAGTAAGTATAAATTATTATATAGGTAATGACACTATAAAGTTGTTATAATATCGAGAGAAGAAGATAGGGATTCAAACCTAAAACTTCTGATACCTATGAGTTGGTATTTACCACTAAATCAAACTTTATCCGGTTTTATATATATATTTTTTGCCCACACACTCTCTCTATGTCATCTAGTTAAACTATTTTCAATCAATTAATCTATTATTTGCCTGTGAATTTCGATGGCTACAAATCTCTGTTTTGATTTCTTCATCAATAACTTCATGTTTGGTGATATTCCGCCATGCTTACTAGACGAATCCAACATCAACATGCATTATATAGACCATCACCAATGTTTCATACTTTGCATAAATTAGACTAGTACTGACTTTAGATGACGAGTTATAGTTGTCCTAATTTCATTGTTTCGGCCTAATTATATTATTTTATATCAACTTACAGTGGAAGACAAATCAAAATGAATATCGTTGATGTTAATAGTGATACAAAACTTGAAGAACAACGAAGAACCCTAGGCAAATTGTGACAAGAAGTGTGACGGGAGAGAACAAAAAGAAAAAAATGACCACAAATGGTATGTTTTTAACGCCTTAATAATGTTTTGTGCTCTAATTCAATTCTCTATAGTCATCATTCATTAGCATTGAACTAGTATTTCACCATTTTTACTCTTATTTCTCACAATTAGATAACTTAATCACTACAAATTTTTTGTTCATTTCTCACCATCGTAAGCTTAATATTTAACCATTGTTATACTCATGATTCATCACATTTAAAATAATTTTCACCATCATTCTTGTAGCTAAATATAATAATTAGAATTTGATAATGACATAATGTTATTATAAAAATATTTCAATATTGTTGACTAAATATTTCAACATAATTAGACTCATTTTTTTTATCACAATTAAGTTGATCTTTCCCAATTAATAGTGATACAGAACTGACACAATAACTCAAGCAAGAGATAAGAACAAAAAAGAAAGATGACAACAAAAAAATATGTTATTGATCCTTAATAATATTTCATGCCTTAATTAAATTATTGATAATCATCTTTCACTAGCATGTATGTAACACCTCCAATTTTTCGAACTAGGAATATTTTTTTTTAAGATAATGCGGAAACAAATAGATAGAACTGGGAGGTGTTATTGCCGCACCAACCATAAGAGAGATATGGCTAGGGCTGTTTACGGTTTAAATATCTGAAATATCGGATATTTGATTATCGGATATCTAAAAATGATATTTGATATTTGATTTGAAACTTCGGATATCGGATATCAAATATAACCGATATTTTCCGAATACAATTTCAAATATAAAAAAACTACCAAATTAAAAATATATTTGATATTATCCGATTTGCTGAGCGAATGCTGAGCAAATATCTGATTCGCTCAGCAAATATCCAACTTACTCAACAAATATCCTATGTTAAAACTTAAGAAAGGAGTGGGTGGAGTCTATCGGCATGCAGAGTTTTTTTTATTTTTTTTATAAATACCTAAAAAGGGATTGTATTAAAAATATAATTTCACTTAAATTAAATTTTGCCTCAAATAATAAATAAAGTAAGTAAAAATTATACACACACACATCTAAATTTATTTATATACAATTATATATAAAATAAAAAATTATAAAAAAATGTATAAATATTTTTCTTCGGATCGGATATTATTTGTATTTGTCGGATAAGATATTTAGTTTGTTTAACTTTTCGTTGACCTGATTGGATATTTGATTTGAAAAAAAATTGGATCGGTTATTTGCTTTTTCAGATCGGATCATTTTGGATATCGAATCAAATAAGCAGATATCAGATAACATGAACAACCCTAGATGTGGCTATCCACCTAACCTATGCTCGATGCAAGGTTAAAACGTTCACCAAAACCATACACAAGAATTAGAGATAGTGCAAGAGATATAAAAGACAGAAAGGGAATGAAAGAAATATGGTATAACATAAATAATTTACAAACCAAATACAGGAACAGAGTTGAGAATTTAGGTCATAAAATTAGAATAAGAGAAGCATCCCATCGCAGTGGGAAACCTAACCGAACCAATTAGCCTAACTCTCCGATACCATAAATCTTCCCTAAGAAAAGCCATACAGAGGCTCACAACAAGTTGATCAAAGCTGCAAAACGTTACCTACTCTCCAGGACAAAAGCCAGATCATTACAGTAACCGCACAAGGTAGTATTAGTACGATGAAGTACTGGTAAAACAAGTATGTTGCACCTAGAAGTCACATAATAAGAGGGTGATATCATATGGATACAACTCAAGTAGAACAATGCATGTTTGCATGGAAATCATGGAAGTATAAAGATATAATAAATATGTCGCAATCCATACAATATAAACCGTATTAGATTACTTCCTTTAGTGACCACACAATTCATAATAAAGTCCACACATAACCAAATAAGTGTTATAACAAACACATCATAGAACAATTGGGTGATTTAAAGTGCTCACACCAAATATCTCATAAGACATAAAGCCACCAATTAGGTATTTTACAGTTCTCACACCAAACACTTCATACGTAAATTTCAAGTACCATCATGATGACTGCATATATCACAAGCATAAATAAACCATATTATTATTAGTGTCCAGCAATATGACCACATCATCCACTTATTAAGATATTAATATGGCATACCAAGCCTCCATCATGAACAAGGGTCATGGTAGTGACACATGGCTACATAAGTCCCTGACATGGGCATACCCTCCAAAGAGGAGCATCGATCCCAATATGGGTGTTTAGATGATGACACCAAATGCAAACATGGGCATACCCTCCTATATAGAGCATTGATCCTAATATAGGTGTTTAGACAAAGACACCAAACATAAATGAGGCAATCCAAACCTCCCAGATGGGTGTTTAGGCGACAAAAACAAATGGAAATGAGGCAATTCAAACCTCCCAGACGGGTGTTTAGGAGACAACAATAAATGCAAGGGATAAAACCACCCATTATGGTGTACCCTCTTTTTAAGCACTGATGCCAAGATGGTCTGCCACAGTATTACTCCTACTCCCACCTACATGCCACAACCTAATAGTATGAAAAAGGTACTGAGAAAAAGGAGATGAAACTCCACCACTCATAGAGTACCCTCTATATGAGTACCTACACCATGCCAATAGGCCACAGTATCATTCCTACTCCTACATACAGGCCACAACCTGGTAGTAGGGGAAAGGTATTGTAAGAGAGGGAGACAAGACTCCACCAATCATGGGCCTACCCTCTATACGAGTACCTACTCCAATTGGAACTAAAGTAAAGATTAAGAAGAAGGGAAAATCGAATCCAATTGGAAGAATAAGCCCAAGGGCCTTGGCTCTTTGCTGGAACAAGAAAAGGGAAGGAGAGGGAAGAAGTCCTCCACACGTAGCAAGGTATGACAAAGGAAGAAGAGAGAAAAGGAATAACAAGAGTTCAAATAGTGATAAGGATCAAAATCTAAGACCAAGAGGAAAAGCCTAGTTCTTCATACCAAAAAGGAATGGAAAATAGAACACACAACACTTAGAAAATTTTAAGGAAAGAAGAACAAGTGAAGAGGGGTTTAATGAGTGTGTGTAAGAAGGGGAAAATCAGATAAGGAGAGCTAAAAAGGTTTGCTGGTCGACCAGGAAGAAAAGGGGAGAGAAGACAAGAAGTCGACTTCCAAAGGTGGAGTGGAGTGTTGTATATAAATGTGTAAGAGGAATACATGACGCGGTATGGGGTAGGAAGGGTAAAGGCAAGCAAGATCAAACCAAGACAGAGCAGCAACAGGGTGAGGAGATATGCTTGAGCCAAAGGTTAGAGGGAAAAAGGTAAGAGGAGAAAAGGAAATGTGGTAGGTGAGGAGAAAGTGCCTCAAAAATACTTTAGGGGAATTTTTTTTGCTAAATAGAATCATTTAAGGATCTAATTAATGTGAAAATAATCCTAAAGCATCAAAGTATGCTAATTAGCATAAAAAGAATCTAATTAGGAGTTTGCATAAATATTGAAAAGAGAATCGAAGTGAAACAGAAAGGAATTCTAGAATCGTAGCCTAATCAGTCGATGGGTTTGGGAAAACCAGTCGACTGGTTATGTGAGAAATCAAAATGAGGGTTGCTAGATGTACCAAATAACTGGTTTGGGTAACCAGTCGATCGATATCGTTGGAATCCCGCATTTTCACCCAAATTCCAAGCCTTTTCCAAAACTAAAACCGCTTTAATTTATACCAATATAATTTTAAATATATTTTTAAAGAACTTTAGAATGGGGTATTGCAATGTAACCCATAATTCATCATTTTTATTCTTGTTTCTCACCATTAAAAAAACTTAATAATAACTCGTAGTTTTTATACTAATATTTCACCATTGTAAGCTTAATATTTTACCATCATTATACTCATGTTTCATCACACTTAAGCTTATTTTTCCACCATAATTTTTATTGTTAAGTCTCATCAATAGAATTTGATAACGTCTAATAATATTCATAAAATATTTAAGCATCATAGGTTTAATATTTCACCATCATTAAACGCATGTTTCATTATCATTCTTATTATTGTTTTACATCATTTGAAGGTGATAATATCCAATTTTTATAATAATTTTTCACCATCATAAGCTTAATATTTTACCATCATTATACTCATGTTTCCTCGAGTTTAAATTCATCTTTCACAAGCATTCTTATTGTTGTTTCTAATCATTAGAAAGTCATAATGTCTTACAATTTTTATAAATATCTTTAGATATCCTAAGCTCAATATTTCACTATCATGAAACTTATGTTTCACCACGTTCAAGTTGATCTTTCACAAAGTTATATGTTATATATTATCAATATTGATTAAAATTATTTTTCTAGTAGAATATTAATCTTTCACACTCCATGACCCTGGTGTTTTATGAGAGTTGAATTAATCTTTCACTAGTGGCATAATAATGCTTCCTTAATGTTTCTTAATCTTATAGGAAGCAAGATAAAGATAAGTATACAATAGTTATACATAATGCAAATGAAGAATATAAAAGTGTTAAAGCAGCCACAAGAAGTGCAAGTCATATCTATAAAATTATTAAAGAAGGGGGAAAGAGGAAAGACTAGAACAAAAGAAGATGAAGATAAAGGATCTCCATCAAATAAGGAAAAAAACATAAACAAAAATTACTAACAAAAAATGAAGAAATTGATGGTGAAGAATATGATCCGGTAAGAGAATAAGATAGGGATGAAGAAGAAGATATATTGAATATTATTCTACTTGAAACATACAAGAAGAAGAAATACAAGACATAAGAATTCAAAAGTTAAACTTCACTAAAGGGTCTTATCAAGCTCATAGAAACATTAAATGGTGACCAACGTGCTGAAATACAGAAAATTGGTTTTGATTCCTTTCTACACAATCAATTTGATGAAATCGTTACAAATATTAGGTAAATTTTAATAAAATCTTTGATGAAGTGTCATGTAAATTTAGATTAGCTAAAAATAGCTCTTTTGAAATCACAAATTCTAATGTCATTATACACTTGCAACTACCCACAAGGGAAAAAATAATAGAAGAGGTTGTTAGCTATCAATATGATGAATATCAAGCACTGTTACAATCTTGAATATAAAAATGGCATATTAAAAGATTGGGTCCAAACACCAAAAAAATGGTTAAAAAAAATAGAGGCAAGAGAATAGCATGGAGAAGCTTTTAAAAGAAATTTTATTTTGTTTGTTGTTTCATGTTGCCTTCCTAATGTTGGGCAAGATTAACGAAGGTCATACCGTGCATCGAGAGGCTCACCAAGTTAATTTTTGGTCCAATTTTTAAAACACTAGCATAGGATAATCTGATAATACTTAGAATTCATGGAGGAGTACTATTATAGAATATTGATTTAATAACATCTAATAGATAACATGTACCACAAGATTGATATCAAAATTATGACAATTTGAGCACACATTTGAATAAAATGTTTAGATGACAGTTTAAGGTTGAAATTGTTATTAAAAAATAGACATTTGGTTTTAGATAATGATTTTGAGAAAAGTTTTCAAAAAAACTCTTCCTTACAATTTCACAAAAGTTTTTTGATAGTGGTTTTGTAATACCCCAAGTTGACACGACCATGCAGGGGCTACCTTGAAGCGATTTTGGATTGATCGAATGGCCCTACAAATTAACATGATTTCTTTTATCACGCTTTGTCCTCACTCACTCACTTTTTGAGAAGTTTTCAGAAAATTTCTAAAACTTCCCAAGAGAGTCACCGATCCTAAACTTGCTACACATCCAACATGCTAATTATGAAGTTCTTAGAACGGAATTACCAAGAGGATGGTATATCATATTAATATAAGTAGCCAGATCAATCCTTATAACACTCCACTCAAATTGGGGTATTACAGGTTCTTTCATTTATTTGTTATATAAAGTCCCTTATTTAAGGTTTCTTTTCATTTCATGAGCCACCACTTCCCTTAGTTGCTCCTAATCTAACTTCCACGTTTCATATCTTCCCTTCTCAATTTTTCTTCCATGGAAAATATTCAAACCATTCCCATTCCTTCATTCTCTCCCAAACCAATATTCAAACCATTATAGATTCTACTACCCAATTTTCATAGCTTCTAGAATCTTGATTCTTCTTTAGGCATGGTGATGGGGGGCTCAAGAGGCAACAAACAAATAAACTATTCATGATGGTTTTTGTTTCAATGCCATCAAAGAACAAAATAAGGGCTTTAATTATCATTTATATGACTTCAATGTGTTTGATTTGATAGGGTGATACACTTATTAAGTTGTATACTCAAGTATTTTCTTGCTACATGTTATTTATTCATTAATAATATCTCACCAATTTTCACTGGCATAGGACAAATTGATTCATGTATGTTTTTTTTTTCTCTCACAAATGAAAGGCAAGAACTACAATTAAGTTGTTTGATGAGAGTTATGAAGTTTGAAGTTCTTTTTCTCTCAAAGGAACCATGCTCATGTGTTCTTGGCTTATCTTATATGTTCTTAATATATCTTATTGTATCTTATTTGTTATTTGATTCATGTATGTTCTTGATTCCTATGTTCTTTAAATTTCTTTGATATTTCTCTACTTTTGAAGTTTGAAGTTGTGAATCCTGAGTGGTGGCATGGTTTTGAGATCTAAAAAAGTGTTGTTCAAATATAAGAATTTGACAATGTTCACAAGTATATAGTTCATATCTTTTCTCTCAAGTCGATTCATGTATGGTTTCTAGTTTGTGATCTATTTTTTTTTTATCGCATTATATTCCTCTTCTGATGATAAGTTCGTGAACTAATTTTGTGTCATCGAATTTCTCTTTGCATTAGGTCTAGAAATATGGCATAATTCTATTGAGAACTATTGAGAGTTCATTTCCTTCACACTTTTTGAATTATGTATGGTTATTATTGTTCTACTATATTTTAGGTTTTTCTTCTTTTTTTTTTCTAGTTTTTATAACAGTTATATGAGAAACTATTGCTAAATGTTGGATTTTATTTCCTTTTGATAACAAATTTAGCTCAATATTGTTATCAAATGTTGTGCTTTGATAACTACTTCTAGTAATAATCGTTATTAAAAGTCTAGATTTTGTTGTGTTTTGTTAGTTTTTTTATGAAAGTTTTTAAACTTTTATCAAATATATAATAACACCTACATTGATAATGGTTCATAATCATTATGAAAGTCTTAATATGACTATTATTAAGTCTTAATTCCATGGTAGTGGAGGATGGATTACATGTTACGGGCTATTTCTAGGTCACATCACTAGCATTATGGTTGAGGCTTATGTTTTAAGAGGTGGGTTGAATATGGCTCAAACCTTAGAAATTAATGAGATTTTTTCCTCTCGAAAATATTATTGTAGAACTTGATGTTTTAGTCATATTCATCTACTTCAAAACTTACCAAGTTCTTAGTATCTTTTTGTTATGTTGACGAATTGCATGGAACTTTTGAAGGGCTTCAGTAAAATAGCTCTTAGGCATAGTTATAGGGAAACAAATAAAGTGGTAGATCAATTAGAAAATTTTGTAATTGAGTTTCCATGTAGTTTTTTTGGTAAGTAGTTGTAATTTTATTACTTGCCAAAATTACATTAAAATTACATCGCATAACCATGATATACCAACAACCCACTAGGACATTTAGGTGCTCACAAAGTTTGAGAGCCTAGTAAAAAAATTGATATTCTCTAAGACATCAACTCTTGTGGATAATTATTTCATCATGTTTTGATAAGATGGTCTACTGGCCCAGAATTATTTTTTTTTTGGTAAGTAAATAGAATTTTATTACCAAAAATGATCATGTGTGTACAACCTTCAAAAATAAGCCAGACAAAAGCGTTCACTACCCTTTGGTATTCACAAAGATAGCTAAGGCATCATAATATTAACGATGGTGCATATTATCAATCTTCGTGGATCATTCCTTAATATTAAGAATCACAAGGCGGTGTGTGTATGTCCTTTACATGAAAAATGTGAAAGTTCCTTTCAATCCATATATGATATGTTGTGATAGCAAAGAGAAATTCGAGAATCAAACTTCTATTTTTTGGACCTCATCCTCCATGTTGAAACTATTTTTGAACAACATCAAGAGTATCAACATGGTGGCTACATCCTAAATCCATTATCAAAGAACTCCACATCTTGTTTGCATAAGGACATTTGAAGAAAAGATAGTCCATTGATTCTTCATGAGAGTTACATAACACATAATCTATATTCACTTCAATTCCCACTTTATCATTAAGTCCTTAGTGAATATCCTACACTAGATAATAAGCCATAAGTGGAATTTGTGTCTTCATATTGTGAATGAATTCCAAACTATGGTTGCCCACCCTAATACTTCTCTTTTATGCCGGAGATGGTAAATGGTGGAGGCAAATATACATCAAAGAGCTATCCTTCTATGTCTTAGTTCATACCTCTATTTGGTTACCTAATGCAAGAGTAATATCAAGGAGATAATCAATTAAGGTCATCCAAGTTTCTTGGTAATGTACTCCTACAATTGCTTTGTGTATGGATAATAAAAGAGTAAGTGGTCTAGTGTTTCATATTCACTCCTACAAAGAAC
Source organism: Tamarix chinensis (assembly GCA_030549775.1). Lineage (NCBI taxonomy): Eukaryota > Viridiplantae > Streptophyta > Magnoliopsida > Caryophyllales > Tamaricaceae > Tamarix > Tamarix chinensis. The sequence continues at coordinate 21,930,734 of CM060177.1, read as the reverse complement.
CCATTAAGGATCAAGAGAATCCCCATGAGGCAAATACAATATTTGGTAGTTAACTTCCCACGCATGGCTAGCTATGCAATCAATTTATGTTGTTGAGCTGAGAGGGAGTTCCAAACAATATTGTACCAATCAACTCAAGTGCCTTTTGGTCTTAACTCCTCGTATATCTTTGATATACTATACTTCCCTTCAACTATGACTTTGCCAACGCTATAAATGGCAATAAGAAATGGTTGAAGAGTCATTCTCAAGCCAAAACTTGTCTTAGTACCTATAAGAGAGCATAGGGCATCTTTAGGTGCCAAATATCCCTATTCTTGATAAAATATGCATGTGGCCATATGTGTCCTTCTTAAGTTAGATAAACCATAAAATTCAATATAGTGTTTCCATGTTCCACTTTTATAAGTATTTTATGACCAACCCTCCCTCACATTTGGCCATTTATACTTTTTTTCATGCCTCAAAAACTCTAGATGAGATGGAAGTTGAGTCAATTCATAAGAAATATAAACAATAATGGTTGAAGCACTACCACGGAAAGGGGTTTTAATAACAGTTATTTTATAGTTTTAATAACGGTTTTCAACCGTTATTGAATCGCCCATTATTAAATCTTTAATAACGGTTCATAACCGTCATGAAAAATACACAAAAACCCGTGAATATGTGCTTAAACTTCATATTTAATAACGGCTTTTACTTAAACGGTTTTTATAAGAACCGTTATTAAAACTCCTGTTTTTTTTTTGCAGTTTTGTTCCTGCCCACATACACAGTTGTATGTTCAAACAATTACCAAATCTGCAATGTAAAACAACATCAATTCATACCAAATCTGCAATCACACCATAATTTCATTCAATCTATAATTGGTATGCATGTCTCAATACACCAACTATACTTAGGAATAAAAATTAGTGGGCATACCACAACTTGGTAGCTCTATACCCCAAAGTAAAGAGTTCATAGATCTAGGCTGGAAGACCGAAATATGTAGACGAAATACAAACCTGAAAAATGCATATAGATCGCTACCTAATACCGAATGAATGAGTGCACGTGCTTGGCCCATTGGTTTCTAACTTCATCAATTTCATCAACATTATATTGCTGGCCTCGTGCATAGTTATCGGTGAAAAACTACAACACCCATATTTCAATTAATATACAATTAGCCATTAGGTCAAAAATATATATGTCATGATTCATTAATAGAAAAATATGGAAAAGCAAACATACATAGCTTGGATCTATGTTGACCAATCTATTCTGGACTATAAGATCCATTGCTCGTCTTCTTCACTTGAACCCTTAAAAACTTCAATTTCATCATCATCATCTAAGTTCCTTTGTCTCGAAGATCTTCAATTTTGGAGGTACCTAAAGCTCTTATCTCATCCATAATTACAATAGAGGATAAAGGAAAAATAATTCTGATAAAAGTAAAAACTAAAATAACTGAAAACATGTATTATCCTACATACAAAATAATACAAAGGTAGGCAACATGTATTACCACTTTAATCAAGAGGTTATATAACACCATCATACCTAGAATGTAAAAAAGGTTTTCAGGATAGTCTAAATTAAAGGTCCAATTTGTAAAAAAGGCCCTAAAAATATACCCTCACTTGTATGTAACAAAAAAACCTCAATTTAGAGGCCAAAATGGCCTTTTTTGGGCTCTGATATTGCCCAAACCGGCTCTGCCACTGTTCCACGTCGTAGATCTCGAAAAAATACCCAAAATAGCCTCCTAGATCACCTAAATCCGAGGTCCCATGAAAAAGTTATGACCCTCCAAAGTTTACAGTTGAATCTAGCTCTAAATAACCTCAATAATGTCTTCTCTTTTGTTTATTATGGTTGTAGCTCTAAATAATGTTGAATCTATATTCTCCATACAAACAAATACAACAATAATATGTAAAGGTCTCGGCCAATACATGCATTTGTTAATATATAACAATAACGCAACAAATTCAACAACAAACAGCAAAATTTTCAGCCAACACATTCAACAACACATTTTCGAACGAAACCCTGTAGCAACATGCATGCATTTATATATATATACATATATAAGTAGATAAAAAGTTACGAGAGGAAGAACAAACACATACATAAAGTGAGCTAGCTACAAACACGACGGTGAGAATGTTGAGAGAGAGGTAAGGGCTTCAAACACGACGGAGGATGAAGGTGCAAGTGCTAGCTAGCTTCGGAACAATGGAAGAGGCATGGTGGAGAGTTGGCGGTGTGAGGGTTTCCTTTACTTGAGAGGAGCCAGTGTGGTGGTGCACGGTGTGGTGTTGCGAGGGTTTGCAAGGAGAAGGAGAGCAAAAGAACGAAAGTGCAGAGAGTCTGAAAACTTTGGCACGAAACAGAACCGAGCGAAATAAAAGTTTGATTTTGGGGTTTTTAATAATTAAAAAGAGGATTTAATAACGATTCCTGAGAGAACCGTTATTAAAACATCTTTTAATAACGGTTCTTCTAGGAATCGTCATTAAAAGCTTCTGACTTTTGACAACGGTTCTAACATGAACCGTTATTAAATCCTCTTTTAATAACGGTTTACATAAAACCGTTATTAAAACATCCGTCCAAATTTTAACGTTGCCGTTTTAATAACGGTTTTTAACTAGAACCGTTATCAAAACTTCTCGCCGATTAATTTTCACGCGTTTGACAACGGTTTTCGAACTACCGTTATTAATTTCCCGTTTTCGTAGTAGTGATGGTTTGAATGATCTTGTTGGGCAATGTAATGATCTGCATCCAATACACATGAAACCTAAATAATACATTGTGGATAAGTTGCAATCACTTCGTGTAATAGAGTTATTTGTTTCACCATGCATGAAGGCATAGGTTAGTGATCAAAAAATCATACCAAACTTGCCGTTTTGACCAGGTATCGAGGTGTATACTGATATGAAATTATTTGATTTTAAAAATAGCATACCGATAGGAAAAATCTAGCGGGATTGGTGAAATAAATGTGACCTGATGCTTACTAAACGTTGTTATTTTCGGTTATAGGGAGAAAATTTGAATGGAAAATGACCTGGTTTGATCCGGGTAGATTGGTTGAACTAGGATTGGATTGGGTTATACCGAGGTCATATAGAATATTTTTTTTTGAATAAAGGAAATTGTTGATCAAACCAAGGTCAGACCGTGCATCAAGAGGTCCACTAGGTCAATTTTTGGTCCAAGTTTTAAAACACTAGCATGGGGTAATCATTTCAATGAGCACCTTGTAATGTCAATGATGAAGTTTCTTCCCTAACAAAGGGACACCCATATATTTAGTAGGAGATAACTTTTAGGGATATAGTAAGCCTCCTCCACTTGCTGCTTTGTCTCTTTTAGCACTATGCCATCGAGAAAAAAAGTTACACTTCTAGGGATTGAAGGAAAGCCATAGGAGCATGAGAAAAACTAAAATGTAGTAACAACATATTACACTTAATCAAAGTCACCATTGCAAAATAGTAACAAGTTATCTATTGTTTGAAGTTTCTTGCATTTGGGATGAGATGAGAAGGATGTATTATGCCTGGTGTAATTATTCAATATCTAAAAATAAAGTAGAGGGAGAAAGTATGTTCTTGATTCATACCTTATTTGGTGTGGGTGAAGGATAACATTAAACATAAGTGAATATTAAACTGTTGTAACACACTCCATAATTGGTTTAACAAAATGAACTAGACAAATGAAGAGAAATAAGCACGTATTCCAAAAATGACTAGCTGACTATATCTTAGGCTATGTGCATGTCAATCTTGATCATGCTCCTAGGAGATAGATGAGGATATCATGCGTTATCCCTTTACCCTTTACAAAAGGAGTCTGAGAGTGACCAATGAGGGATAGGAAAATGTCTTGTAATCTTCTGGTGAGAATATTGGAGATGATCTTGTAGAGAATGTTACAACATGTAATAGGGCGAAAATCATTAGACTTAGAAGCATTAGAAATATTGGGCACAAAGTGGAGAGTTATAATGTTTAAGGCCTTAAAAAGTTCCCCAAATGTAAAAAAGGGTTTCCGTGACTCTTTAAATATCATGCTTAATAATGTCCTGGTAGCTTGGTAAAAGGTGGCATTATAACCATTTGGACATAAGGGTTTGTCTCCATTAAGAGAAAAGACAACATCTTTGACTTTGTCAAGAGAGATAGATTGATGTAAGTAATGTTTGTTGTTGTTACATTATAGTGACATTTGGTTGATTTCCACTTGCGGCTTGTTGCTTGGAGGGGACATAACACCTAATAAGTCATGGAAGTAATTGTTTGAGATTTAGCAAATGTGTGGCTAGTCAACAACCTCCAAACCTAATTCATCATACAGACATCAAATTTTGTTATGGTTTGTTCTTTCTTGTTGTCATTGTCACCAAATTTTATCCATTCTTCACGTATTTTATGCATGAGAAAATTTCCACACATTTGGATGAGTGAGAACATTCTTGCATGGCATTTTGTTCTTGGGTAATAAGTTGGCATGTTTAGAGGATCCTAAGCAATTCATTATTGCATCTAGGTGAGATAGTATCCATCCACGACGGCTTTAAGAAGACGTTGTCATATTTGTTACTCCCTTCATATCAAAAAAGAAGCAATTATATCATTTTGTACACTTTTTAAGAAAGTAATAAGAGTAGTCTCAAAATTACACTAACACCCTTCATTGAAAAATAACAAAGTATTTATTGCATATATAATTTTTTTAAATTAAGGGAAAAAATAAAAAATAGACTTTTACTTTTGTAAAATAACTTTCTTTTTTATACAAGAATTTGATGACAAAATGACTTCCTTTTTTATACGGAGAAAGTATTATTTAAATGCTTAAGGGCCTCTTGAGGTTCCTTGTATTATTCATGATAGCTTGGAGGGGGAGTCTAGTATTATTACTTTTCTAATGTTGGTTGATGAAGCTATTTAATACAAGGTCTTGCACCCAAACCTTAAAGAAAATAAGCAGCTTGTTTCCACAGATGGTGGAAGCGTTGGATAGCCACCCCTGTAGAGGCATGATATGATACCAATAGGGGAAGAAGATGGTTCTGGGAATTAGAAAATGTATCTAGCTCATGCCAGTTACATAATTAAATCTCTATCTAGTGTGCACAAGATTCGGTCGAACCCCTCTTGGAGATTTGTCTAAGTGAAGTAACGTACCTAAGGTCCTCAAGATGCAGTTGTTGCAAACATAGGCTAAAGTATGCAACATCTTGAGGGTTGGGTTGTCCCCTTCCCCCTCATAACTTTTACCGCTGTGGCAAGATGATCTTTAAATCTCCAATAAATATCCAAAAGATGATGAGGAGTTTGGAGAGAATAGGGATGGCAATCGGACGGGTTTTATCCGTCGGATGTGTAAACGGATATGGATACGAGTATAGAGGAAGGGAAAAAATATCTGCCGGGTTTGGGTATGGATATGGGTAAGGGATCCTCAAATCCGTACCCGTACCCGCATCCATTTACCCAATATAAAATTACATTTCTACCTTCATTTATGTAACCTTAAGTATATTTTCTAAGGCTAAAAGTAAATATATGATTAAATTTTAACAATCTAAGTATATAATTCTAACATTAAATAATTTTTACTTTATACTTAATGGGTTTTACCCAAAATCTGATGGGTTTTACCCGATGGATATTTAAACGTATATAGATATGTATATGAATGAGGAAAAAAATACCCACTGTGTTTGGATACAGATATGAATATAGGTTTTCTTATCGGATTTTTGGTAACGGATAGGGAGCATTCGATCCATATCCAATCCGTTGCCATCCCTAGAAGAGAAGTTAACTAACTCCAAAGATCTCTTTTAGAATAGTTTTTTTTTTATTTATGCTTGCCCGAGCAATATACTTCCTTATTTGAAAAATGATGTAGCCTGGCAATGCAAGCCTAGATAACTTAGAGCATATAGATATGTATATAAGTAAAAGTTTCCTTGTTACCAATAAATAGATTTAGGGCTTGTTTGGTATGGGGGTAATAGGAGTGGAAAATTTTCTCATCTATTTTACATTTTTTATATTAAGTATTTAGTAATAATAAATATATTTTAATGAAATACCCATTTTATATTAAATTAAGATCTAAAATGGGTATTTATTAGAATAAAAATATTTAATTTTAAATAGATTATATAAGATATATAAAATATGGGGGTAATTTTTCCACCCCTATCACCCCCATACCAAACGAGCACTTAGTAGGAAAGTTGTACCTAGGTGTTTGCTATAATTCTTTTGTCAAAACATTGAGAGGAAGGGCAAGGAAATGAGTATGTTAGAGGCTTAGAGTTTATATATTAGGCAATTCTTAATTTAAATTGTATCCTTTATTTTACTATAAACAGGTATTTTAAAACTCACCGACCAATTCATTTATTTAGAACATTGACATTATTTATCATATTTTTATTCGATACCCTACTTCTTAATTTATATAGTATAATGATTTAAATACTATATATTATTTATTAATATATTAATTTATGTTTACTTAAATGAAACCCAAGCATGCCTCCTTACCTTATTTTAGATTCTAGTGGTTCCAATATTTATTTTATTTTTATTTTTAGCATTCTGAATCTCTGATGCACTTACTGTTACGGACTGTGGAATGTGGGTGGGTTACAGTTTCCTACAGTGTTGTTGCAGAGTGTGGTGGTAATAATCATGCATAAAAAGCAGACAGCGGAAAAGAAAGGCTCGTCCAGGAAGGGGGAGCAGTCGATAAAGGGCATGAAGCGCGCTGATAGCTTAGCTGGACTAAATTAATAGCCACCTAGTCATTCAGCTCTGCATTCCATTCTTTTCACCCCCCACAATTCAAATTTTAATGACATCCCGGCCCCGATAATAACCACGTGATTGCATGTACTAATGCACATATATTAAAGCTCGATTCCGTACAGAACAGCTCAGGCGCGAATTTGCATGGCAACTTGAGAGGTACTAGAAGTAATTTCACGGTAATCATTAATGGGTTTCCTCTGCATAGTTAATTGCCTACCGTAAACGCCGTAGTCTGAATTCAGTTTGTTTGACTCACGCCATGATTATGAATAACGTTTGATAAAGCTTCCATGGCTAATTAAGCACCCATATATGCAGAACCGTCACACCCATGCCAGAAACAGTGTCGCCTTCGCTTGGGATTTGGCTTACTTTTCGATCGGGGAAACCTTTGCTTATGCGTTGGAGAATTTGTGCCCAACTTTCTGCTTATACATATACATATATGTCGCGGTCATAGGCTTTGAGGTTGTTAAAAGATGAGCCGAAACTTATTTACTCCCCAGCGGTGGTGAATAAGTTGCCATGACTTTGTGATCTGTTAGGATCATATAATTTCCCTTTCTACTTTGACTTTTGTTGGATGCATAAAAGTTTGGACCATCATCGTTCGTGCAATGCATCGTCTACTAGCTACCACATATGCATGTCCCTGCTATTTTGTTTTCCCTTCCGTCTTTACCTTCATCATCTCTGCAGCAATTATGTTACTGTGCTCATATTCTATCATTTCCTAAAGTTTTCCGCCTTCCTCTTCATATATAATTATGGGTTTGTCGTCGTAAAAAACATGCATGTTATTCCATGCGTCACTCCCCACAATAAGATTCTCCGGGGGTGACGATTATTCTAATATCCTAAGTGACCAAACGTAAACGCCATCGAAATCCTACGGGCATTTGAACATTCATATTGATATTATCCAACGATTGAATAAAGTTGCGTAAAAATAAATCAATATCGTTGAGCACTAGAGCCGAAACGGGGATCAAAATTAATTAAGTAAAAAAATAATAAATAAATAAAAAGGCCACGCGTGCCATGTCACTTGCAGTAGCCTGTCTCCCCTTCCCGACAATTTACTGGCCGATCTGGACGCGATCTTTGACCGCTCTTTTTGACCGTCGGATTAGTTTATCCTTCGAGATATCGACCGTGGATGAGACTTACCACCGCGCACACGATAAATTCAAAAAAGTAAACTCTCGAGTCCACTCCAGATAAATATTCCCATGCGTGCGGGGAACAGCGTAGGAGTGTACGACTCCCTCACTATTTACTGATTTGCACCTGTCTAGTCAATTTCACAATTCACCTTTAATTTAAAATCTAAAAAAGAGTTATAAGTGCTTTTTTCTGAGTTCCTTTTTCAGCCTACGGTTTTTTGGGTCCCTCCCAAGTTAATAACCCTTTACGCTAAAAAAGGTGACTGGCCACTTCCACTAAAAAATACTATCTTTTTTGGCCTTCTCATTTTGAAAATTTGCCACGATTTTGGTGGGTGGCTGTGGCCCCGTGGGAGGAAGGAAACAAGTACAATTTGTTCCAGTCTTCTTTCACTCGCATCCTACCTGTCTGTAAGGTGCTCCTAAGTCCTAAGGGGTATTAGTATTTACCCCGTTCCCGCGTCGCTTAGATTAAATATTTAGAAATACAGATTAGATATTAAATATATTTAATATTTATATATAAATATTTTTAATATCAGATAATATTTATATTTCCATTGATATAAGTATCTTATTTTATCTGAAAATAATATTAAAATATTATTATGTTTATCAGATATTGTAAAAATGAGGTGTTGGATGAAAATCAGGCATTGCAAATATACGGGAGACAGGGAAAGTGGACCTAGTGCACAAACAAGTCTGACTATTGGCTTCTTTTCCCCTTCGTTCCTGATCTTTTGTTTTTTTTCTCTCGGATCTAGACGAGCGGTCGCACATGTTTATTTATTTATTATTAATTTTTTTGGATTACCAACAAACAACCTTTCAACGTAACTAAAGTAGGGTAAACACGATAAATGTACTCCAAAATGTATATAGTAAATACATAACAAGATTTTAAGTTTCTATTTAATCATAAACATGTACGGAGACTTGTGGCTTGAATCAAATAAAATAAATGTGATACTAAATTGTTTGATTCCTTTTTACACTTATATCGTAACACTACAACCCTACATTAGGGTTACGGATAGTTACTCTAAAGTACTTTCGAGATTAATTACCGACACTACAAATCAACATAAATTTTTTCGAACGTATTTTTTATCAACTCACATGTATCTTTAAAAACTTGTTAAAATGTCGTCCATCGCTAAATCTCTCTAAGTCAAGCATGTCTAAGTGTGAAGTTATTTAAAGATAAATTTTCTAAAAGAAGGTATACCTTATTGATATAGATAATTATATCAATCATTTTAAGCCGTCATCATCTACCGTTGATTTAAGGGTATTATAAACACTCCCGCTCAAGAACGCAACGTCATCGATGTGTCTCGACCACTTACTCTCATTACATTCTATCCCCAAAATTGTCCCTTACGACGACTAACTTACTCATTTAAGTTTAGCTCACAGTTATAGTTTTACTCTGATATTATTTGTAACACTTTTGACCCTATACTAGAGCCTCGGGTAGTTACTCTAGAGTGATTTCAGGATCAATGATCGTCTACACAGATCAACATAAGTCTTTTCAAGCATTTTTTTTATCAACTCACATGCATCTGAGGGACTGAGGATACTTTTTACAAGGTCACCCATCCTTAAATTACTCTTTATGGATAAATTTTCTAAAAAGAATGTATACCTCGTTGATATAGGTAATCTTATCAATCCTTTTAAGCATCCATCATCTACCACTAATTTAGTGGGTAGTACATATATGTTACGGTATTGTTACCTCAACTTACCCAAATCTAATAAAATCCATGAGATATCATTTCACTCAATTCCCTCTTACATTAATATGTCATGATATTGTCACATCAACTAACCCAAATTAAATAAAACCCAAGTGATATTGTATCATTTGATTTTCTCTTACATTTATCTCTTGAGACTTATAAATAAATAACTATTGTATATATACACCGACAACCTATCTTCCTTAAGAAAAAAACCATATTGTATAGATAATCACTCTTCTCACATCTAGTTCAAACAATATTCCATACTTCTCAACCAACAATGTCAAATGATTCATCCTCAAATGATTTAACAACTCTTGTAGAAGTATTTGGAGCTAAATCAAACTCATGGGAATTAGGTTGTGTTTTTTGGGTATGATACTAATGATAGGATTTGGGAGATGTCATAATACAATGTGAGTGTAACAACCAACATAGGAGAATTAACACTAAATGAAGTGTAATTAGATTTTGACAGGACTTAAGGGTTTAGATCTATATTACATGCATATCTATTTGACTTTGTCCTATGATTGAGAATCAGCCATTAAATAAGATATTAATCACTTAAAGTGGAAGAGGACGTGAGTAGGGTCATGGTGATTATTTTCCCTAAATGTATATATATGTATTCCCATTCCACCAGGTAGAATAATGGCTCAAAAGCGTTCTGCCTTGGGATGATGTTTTTAATCTCCCTTCCACCAAAAAGAATAGTGGCTCAGCTGTGTTGTCCCCGAGAAGTTTCAAAACATTCCACAGGTTGAGAATAGTGGGGCGGCTACTCATCGTAAAGTAAAACATATATTTACAACCTATGGAAAAGATACTAATTATTTAAAAAGGAAGACTGTGTGAGTCATGACCATGGTAATTTATTCCCATTCCACCAAGTAGAATAGTCTCTTAGAAGCGTTCTGCCCCGGGGAGATGATTTATTCCCATTCCACCGGGTAGAATAGTGGCTCGAGAGCGTTCTGCCCCGAGAAGATGTTTTCACCTCTGTTCCACCAGAAAAAATAGTGGATCGGGTGTGTTGTCCCCGAAATGTTTTAGATCGTTCCACCGGTTTAAAAATAGTGGGGTTCCTACACTCATCGTATATAAAATAACGAAATTGACTACACTTAGTAAAAGGATCTAGATTGTATTATGCCTTAGGAGATGTTCATTTACTTGGTTATATTCCTTTATCTTTTAATATAAAAGCATCTGTTATTTGTATTCCTATTTTGATAGTATTGTTTCCTTACTCGGTACATAGTATACTCACCACTTATTTTATGGGTGCTTCTCATTCCCACGAGTAGAAGGCCCTAGATCTTATGTGCAAGCTTCAGAGGATCAGGTAGATGACTTTGCGGCCTATGACGCCTTATGTGGGGACGAGTGATGCCACCTTTATCGGGGTCAGTGAAGAGTATCTATTATCCGGGTTATGTATTAAACTAGATACCCTTTTTGAACTCTTGCTCCACGATATTCCCTTTTTGTATTTTGGTATTGTAAAACTCAGAGTAATACTCCAAACTCGGTATTGTACTATAAATGTACTTTTATTTTCTAATTTCATTGTATTACCTTCAACGTTTTAGCCTTGTGATTGATGTAAGGATGGTGGCATAAACTAGAATTATGTCGATCACGGCAGTAACCCCCACTATTTTTACTTAGTTACGTCCACTACAAACAAAATTTTTCAGTAGTAAAAATTGGGGTGATACACCTATCTCTATCCGATCCTCACTTTTATCTTCAAAATAATTCTCGTAACCCCAACAAATATTTTTGGTGGAGCCCCAAGTTTGAAGGAAAATTATAAACCCTACCAGTCTCTCTTCTCTTCATTTATCTCCCCTTAGTATCTTTATATATATTCCTACCCTATTTATCGATTTTCTCAATTACTTACTTAACTAAGGTTGAACTTATTTTTTTTTTTAAATCACAAAGCTTATGCTCGAGTGTAATATTGTTGAAAAAGGTGGGTGATATTAGAATACAAATAGATAGCATGATATGAACCTTGAAATATATATATATATATATATATATATATAGATATATAGATATATATATATATATATATATATATAATAAAATAAAAATCTTAGGTTAGTTATGCTTACCATAAACCATTTCTCATAAAAATGTGGAGACCATAGATAAATTATATTTATTAAAAAAAATTATGTGATAACAAATTTGGGTGTGCACAATCCACCTCAACTAATAACTTCAAACCAGATAAGATTGGGATTAGTCTAGATTTTAAAAAATTTATGGGTTTGGGTTATTGCACTACTACAAACACGGGAAATAATAACGGGACATTAATAATGGTAGTTCGAAAACCGTTGTCAAACGCGTGAAAATTAATCGGCTGGAAGTTTTGATAACGGTTCTAGTTAAAAACCGTTATTAAAAGGGCAACCTTAAAATTTGGACGGATGTTTTAATAACGGTTTTATATAAACCATTATTAAAAGAGGATTTAATAACGGTTCATATTAGAACCGTTGTCAAAAGTCAGAAGCTTTTAATGACGGTTCATATCAGAACCGTTATTAAAAACTGGAGTTTTAATAACGGTTTTTAAGTAAAAACTGTTATTAAATATGAAGTTTACGCACATATTCGCGGGTTTTTGTGTATTTTTCATGACGGTTATGAACCGTTATTAAAGATTTAATAACGGGCGATTCAATAACGGTTGAAAACCGTTATTAAAACTATAAAATAACTGTTATTAAAACCCCTTTCCATGGTAGTGTTGAATTTTTTTTTTAAAAAGGACAACTAGTCAGAGGTTGACTCTAGCTTTTTGATATTGCCTAGAATCAACCCATTTCTTTATTTTTTTCATTAATTCTCTCTATCTTGGTTAGATTTAAAGAAAAGAACCCCCCGAGTCTTGAGCCTCCTTACCTCAGTCAAGTAGTCTTGGTATTAGTTTTCCTTGTTCTCACACCACCACCACCAATCTTGTTTACCACTGTCTCTCCGCCACCTTTGTATCTCTTCAAGTTGTGTGTTTTCATTAGTTGTATTATTGTCCTTCTCTTCATTGCCATCATGCATGTGCAGTGCCATTGCTCCTCCTTGTTGACCATTCAACTCATTAGCTACGCTACTTCAGTCTCTATTCTCTGCAATTTAGTGAATTCTCCATGGTCTAATCGGTAAGCTTCTATTTTCATTTTCTACACATAATCTTCCTCCTGCGGCTTCTAATGCAGGATTATTATGGTTGAAATGTTTTAAACAATTGTTGGTATTTCATGTCACAATGTCACTGCTCTAAAAGTTATAATAATGAATTGTGGTATGATCCTATAGTCTTGTGTTGCTTAAAAGTAAAAATCATAATGGATCTGAAAATCATTTGGGACCTTCCCTTGTAAGTTAGAATTGAAGGATGAGTTTTGATTATTTTGTTCATGCCATTTAGTTAGTTGCTAATGAATTAGCTATGTCCCAAAAATGTGAATTTCCATACCCTAGATCATCAATTGTTTGGCCTTCTAATACCTCTCTCAAAGTTGAAAGAAGGAAGGTGGAAACAAACAGAACAAGCTATGATTGAATAGGGTCAAAACCATGTCAAAATAGGGTCAAATAAAAAAACAAGGGTGAAAAAGGCTCAATACATGTTAGACTCAATTTTTATATCTTGGGTCCAAGTGTAGCCCATTTTTTATGTACGTTAGGGTTTCAAGTTGTAATTTAGGTAGAAGTGAACCCCTAGATCGATGCACACCCCTAGATACAACAAAATCAAAATGAGTCGAGTACAAATAAAAATAATGAATGTTTATGTGTTAATTCTAATGAGTAAGGAATGATTTTAAGTTTTTCATAAAGGAATGAAAGTTTTTTTAATGACAAATTTAAGGCAACTCCAACTTATCAGTTGCTAAAAGCTATTAAATAAAATATCTTAGCATAATTACTATATTTCTTTATATAATATACAATATTAGTCTACTATACATATTAATGATTATCTAATCCTGTCATCCATATAAATTTTTTCTAAGTTTATGTGTACACCTCTAGATATAACAAAACTAAAATGAGTCGAGCACAGATAAAGGAATGAATGTTTATGTGTTAATCCTGATGAGTAAGATTTCAAGTTTTTTTTATAACGGAATGGAATATTTTTCATTAACAAATTTAAGGCAACTCCAACTTATTGGTGGTTGTCGAAAACTATTAAATAAAATATCTTAGCATAATTACCATATTTTTTTATATAATATACAATATTAGTCTACTATACATATTAATTATTATCTAATCCTCTCATCAATTAAATTAAATGACTAATCCCCCTCCATCTGTGCATCAAAAACCAACCACTGCCATCGCTTATGCCCTACGCACAATTGTACATTTGACTTTCACTGTACTAGAATATCAGCTTGAAATTATGAAGACTCGTGATTTATTCCATATTCAATTGAGATAATGATTTTTTGCTCAACTTTTAAAATCTATTTTTTTGTGACTTCAATTCTACTTTTGATTTATACCCAATTCCCATCTCAATTTCAGTTTTTATTTTTGATGAAGAGGCTATTGGATAGTTGTTCTCAGAAAATAGAGATATTGCCACATTTATCTAGAAAATGTAATCAAATTTAGGAAAATATTTGTACAAAAGCAAACAAACAGACAAAAACTGTGAAAATTTTAGGTTCATAGGAGTAGCAGAGAAGAAATCTCGGTTAAGATTAGATATGGCAATTTTTCTCGTGGGTTTGGGGCCCCGTCGGGGATTTTCCGTCTAGGTTCGGGTTCGGGGAGAGAATTCGAGGATTTTTTTTGGGACAGGGCGAGGACGAGTTTGGGGTCCCCATCCTCGAACCCGCCCCGAATAATTTTTTATATTTTTTATATAATATATATATACATATATATATATATAGAATATAAATTAAAAGTATAATATAAAAAAGGCTTAAGAATTGGGGATAGGGTATAAAGTCGGGTTTCAAGGATCGGGTCTGGTTTCAACGTCGAGGATGGAAAATAAATCAGGAATTGGGTCAGGTTCGGAGATTATTTTTCTTATCGAATTCAGGGATGGGGATGGGGATGGGGTCCCCGTCCCTGACCCGACCCGTCCCATTTCCATCCCTAGTTAAGATTGTGGGGGAGAAAAGAGAATAAGTTTTGAAGGAAATGGAAGAAAGGTAAAAATTTCCATGAAATACTTGAAAATAGTTGTTTTCATAAGGAACTGATGGTGGATGTTGGCTTTGAACCAATGACCTACCATAGTTGATTTTGGATTTTAATTTGGTAATTCAATGTGTCTAATTTCCTACTATTTTGATTTGTTGTAGATGTTCCTTTGATTTATATCACATAAGATTTTGAGGAAGTCCTATTAACTTACAAACATATGGAGACGAAGTAACTTGACGTTAAAGATCATGGATAGAGCTAGCAAAAGGTGATTCGAGTCATCCGATCCTATCTGATCCGAATAAAATTTTATCTAGCATAACCCTATAAATTTATCAATCCAATCCAACCCAAACCTGACTCAAAACTAATCCAACCCGACGTTGATCCGAATATAAATGACCCGCCCTACCCTAAACCGTAACTTACCTACAACCCGGCCTATTATCCACCCGACTCTCCATCAATCGGCCAGCTTTCAACCCGACCTGACTCAACAAAATCAAATTTAATTTTAATTAGTTATGATAATAATAAAAAAGTAGACATGCCTATTATAAATTTTATTTATTTTTCTTAATTTTATTATGAACATACTTATTCATCAATGATATTCTAATTTTACTATTTTTTTTGCATAAAAACACAACATTAAAAATTCATAATAATAAATAAATAGCAATTAATAACACATTATTAATTATATGCTTACATGAAGTTAAACTTAATTCTTACCTACGAGGTTAATGAATTAAATTAATTTTGGTACTCAATATCCGATTTGACATAAATCTAAAGTGATTCAATATAATATTAGCTCGGTTCGAACCCAACCTGACCCATCAAAACCTAAAAACACTCTATTTGTCAAGTTAACCCAAATCTGACCCATCAAATTAACTCAAATACGAAATCACCCAAATACGAACTTATTCGACCCAAACCCGACTCAATAGGGATATAAACGAAGTGGGTTTAGGGCGGGTATGTCCATACTCGTACCTCGTACCCAATAAGAAAATATGTACCCAAATTTATATTCGTATCTCGAATGGGTATCTACTAACCCATCCATATTTGTATCCGTTGGATATCTATTACCTGATTAATAATTTTTTTACCCTTTAACAGATATTATCCAATGGATATATCCATTACCCGACGAATAAACCCATTTAGAGTTAAATCAAATGACAATTTTAACCTTAATTTATGTTATATTTATTTTAAAATTAAGGGTAAAAGAGTTATTATATATCTAATAAATGAGTACGGATTTATATACAAGTATAGGTATGGGTACAGATATGGATATCACGTACCCATATACTTACCTAAACCCGACAGATATATTTTTTTTCCATCATCCATATCCATTTATTCATATCTGTTTAAATATCCGATAGATAAAAACCCATTGGATTTCGGGTAAAATCCGACCCATTTATATCCCTACCCGACAAAATAATCCAAACCTGACCAAACTCAAAGCTAAACTATCTCAACCCAAACCTGACCCAACCAGATAAATAACTCAATACAACTCGGATTTGCAACAACTTGAGTCCAAATCTGACCCAACCCGAACAATAAGGCAACCTGAAATGATCCAGACCTAAAATAACTCGACCCGACTCATAATCGATCTGGAAAAAAAAATCACCCATAAAAAATCTAACCCGAGAACAACCCGACCTGCTCAACCGGGTGCCACTTAAAATCATGAAACTAGTTCAAAGAGATGGAGTGGAGTTAGGAGATAGGAGATGAGCTAAGTTTGGAGATTTGGGATCCATGATAAGTAATTAGATAGTAATAAGTATGTTAGTGATGTATACCAAGATCAATTCATTTTTATTTGATGAGGTACATGATTATCTATAATAAATATAGTTGGCATATAATATGGTGAAAACTCTTAAAATCTAATAGTCACTAAAATATTATTAATATAAAATAAGAGCTTACAAGAAAAGTGAATAAAGAATAATTAGAAGAGACAAGACTGCAAGAAACTTAAAAATTTTTGGCCCATTGATAATTATACGACTCTTTGTAATGATATATTTAAGTATAATGTAAAAGAAATATGACTTGTGTTAAAATATTAATTTTCTAATAAAATTTTATGACCGGTTGATCAAAGTTGTCTAAATTTTTTAGTTTTGAAACTATTTACCCTTTTATGAAAATTTTAAAAATATTTTTTCTATAACAAGAATAAGTAATTTATTCCTTTAATAACATTTAACTTAAATATAAACATGTGATTATCGATGGCAATGTGTATGAAACTTCACCGAAACTCGTCAAACCCGATCTATTTATATCAAATATGGATCCTAAATTTTTGGTCCCACTGAATTTAGATCAAGTCTGGATCTTAATAAATGGGTCTAGGTTCGGATCTAGTCTTTCAAACCCAAACCTATTAAATAAATGAATGAATGAATATATTTATGTGTGTGTGTTATACAAACAAACCATAGTTTCCTAAACGATCAGTCGGCCCTCACCCTCACTGCCTCGTACCAACCTACCAAGCGGCAAGGCTCCAAGCCTGACTCTGTCACCTCCATTGACCATTGTCTCCAGCTCCGATTTACACCAACAACCGACCACAGACAATCTCAAATCCTCATCCCTCTGTCCCTTTTCTTCACGCACTCTCAATCTTAGACTATCACCATCGGTAGGGCTGTTAATGTTATATGATATCTGTTTATTCAATCCAGAAAATTAAATAACCGATCCGATTTTTTTTTTCAAATCAAATATCCTATTCGGTCAACAAAAAGTCAAAATAACTAGATATCTGATCTGATAAATGCAAATAATCTACGATCCGAAGAAAATTATTTATATATTTTATATAATTTTTTATTTTATATATAATTATATATGAATAAATTTAGATGTATGTGTGTGTGTGTGTCTCTATATGTATATATATATAATTTGTACCTACTTGATTTTGTATTTAATCTACTTGATTTAGTATTTTGGCCAAAATTTAATTTAGTTGAAATTATATTTTTGATATAATTCCTTTTTAGATATGATAGAATCCAATTAAATCTTATGATGTAGCAGCTTTAAATTTAGTTTTAACATTGAATATTTGTTAAACAAGTCGGATATTTGTTGAGCAGATCGAATATTTGCACAACATATCGAATAATATAAAATATATTTATGATTTGGTGGTTTTTTTTTATATTTGAATTTTTATTCAGATAATATCGATTATATTTGATATCCGATCCAAAAATTTGGATATCCGATATTTCGGATATCTGAAATTTCAAATCAAATATCAATTTTTATTTTTAGATATCTAAAATATTAGATATTTAAATAGTGAATAGCCCTACCCCTCGATCCCGCACTACTCATGTATGCAAGGCCGAGGTGGCGAGGCCCCGAGTGGTGTGGGTGATGCTCTTCTCCCTTCATCGATAATCATCTTGCTTTGGTTAATGCCAACCACACTCCATGCCAACTTCTATACCACTCCATTTTCAATCTTCAAGTGTTCGCTTAGTACATGTCCTCATTCATCCCTCTTTGTCTCTTCACGTTTGTGTTTTATTCATTAACTTCCATTCCATCAATTTGATTGATTAATTTAGCATGTTTTGGATTATGTTTTTTGATCATATACTGTGTTACTATTATTGGGTTCTATTAGTAGTCAGTCTTGGTCGAAAAATATCCCAAGTTACAGCCTCACAGGTTAGTTTTAAATACTTATTCTAATTATGTTTGAATTTGATAAATTGAGCTTTTAGTTGATTGAAGTAACTCCACCAAAATTAGTGTTACCTCTTTATCTGTAATTCAATAAATCCTTATTAGTTGCATCGTGTATTAGCTTCTTTAATGATAAAATTATAGATATTACAAATTATAATAGCTTCTTTATTGATAATTTGGTTGTAGGCTTGCAGCTATTATAGACTTTAGGACTCTAATAAAACATGTGTAAAGAAATTCTTTTTTGCTTACAAATTGTAATGAACATTTGTGCTAAACAATTGATTATTTCAAATTTTAAACGGATGTTTGCTCACTACTTAGTATATTTAGTCAATTTATAAATCCCAAATTAGCAACTAGCATATTTGTTAGGAATATTTTTTACCTGCTTTTCATACATGTGGAATGCTTAATCTTTATTCTTTAATCATATGTGATATTAATTTCTTTATGAGACCATGAGCACCAAAAAATGTTGATAATCATAAAAGTGTAATAGTGAATAGGTTCTTTATTTATTTAAATGTGAGATTTTAGTGGATAGACATTAAAGATAGTGTTTATGACAATAATTAACATGTTTTTGGAACACAAAATGACATGACTAGGCTCGTTGAGGATATGATTATCTAGCAGACTCAATGAGTCTGAATCTAGATCTAAAATTTTAGAATATAACATATTTAAGTTGGATCTTGTTGGATATGATGTAGATCAGACGCATTGTCATCCTCGCTTGTAATAAAATAATACGAAACCCTACGTACAAGTGCCACACACACTTTTTCCTACCTCTTAATGGAAGAAAGTTTTTTTAAAATAATAATATAACAATTAAATGAAGTGATGCCAAAGTATAAAGACTATGATAAAGACAAGAGTAACTCTTATTTGTAATAAGAGATGATAATGGGTTGTGAATCTGATCTAGACCTACTAGATCTGTCGTATATTTAGTAGGTCTAAATTTACAATTTTTTATTCCGATATGTATGGATTTGGATTGAATGGTTCCAAATCTAACCAAATAAGTTAGGTCCATTTAGTAATATATATATATGTATTTATAAAAAGATATAGAAATACATATTAATATTATACACGTCATCCTTATCGTAATTTTATTTGAACTCCTTACTTATTTTTTAACTTTATTTTTGTATATTTATTTTATAAATAATATATATAATGATTTGCTCCAAAAGTATTAAGATATTATTTTAAAAGTTAAAATAACTATTTTAAAATATTTATCTTTTTACTGGAATATTTTTTTAAAACAAAAATAATATATATTAAGTTATATAAAAAAATTATATTTACATAAATTATTTAAAAATAATAATCAAACTCATTTATAATCTATTTAGAATTTATTTATCCACTAAACGTGGATATAAATTTTTAAGACCTAACTGATTTAAATTAGATATAAATTTAGATAATACAAATGAATTTGAGTTGAACTTAGATCCCATGGACATCTCTAGTTGTGACTCACAAAAGGTTTGTTTGGTATAGATGTAATAGGAGAAAAAAATTCCATCTATTTTCTACATTTTGTACAAATTATTTAATAATAAAAATATATATTTAATTAAATACGTAATTTAAATTAAATTAAAATTCAAAATAAATATTTATATGAAAAATTATAAATATTATATAAAATATAAAGATATTTTTTTTACTTTTATTGTCTCAGTAGGGAACAACCGAACAATGATCAGTGCATAAGACGAAAAGTTGAATACCCAGACAAGACACGGAACAAGGCGACAAGTTAATATGATTTTAAAATGTCACGGTAATAAAGTTGGTAACGCGATTAAAGTCACAATGCAGGCAAATTATTATATACATCAGGCGTAATTTCTGATGACGTCAAATTGACGTCAACTTTCTAAAATTTAAATTATCAAATAAAAAATTATATTATAATAATTAGTATTTGGTCTTTTATATATAAAAATCTATATTAATATATTTCCAACATAAAAAATATTTTTTTATTTTACTATTTTTAAGGGTGATTATATCAATTTATATAATAATTATATTGACGTATAGATTGGTTGTGTACGTCTATATGGTAATTATTTATGATAGTATGCGACGACTATTTTTATAAGAATTATATGTGTTGATAAAAAAAACCATATCATAACGTTTTTTCGTATAAATAGATATTTATATTAACATATTTTCAACGTGAAAAAAAGTATAAATATTTTATCATTTTTTAACTAAAATTTTATAATTTTTCAGAATAATTATGTCCCTATATATGTTGATTAAGTAAATTTATATAGTGATTATTTGACATATAGCACTATGTGACGTCTATTTCTACAAAAATTATGTATGCTACTATAATTTGTATGTATTATTTTATATAGATTCTATAACTTTTTATCGATATTTCTATAGTGATTGTTTATGTTACAATGGTAATTTATCATGGTGATAATGTAATATACCGTAATAATTATGTTAATGTATGTTGGGATTACTTTGTTTTATATAGTGTCAATTTCTATGAGAATTATATATGGTTTTGTGGTTCTTATGTATTTTTTCATTTTATGTTGATTATGACAACTATTGTTCTTAATATTTATAATTTTTTATAGTAATTGTATTTACTATAATGGTAATTATATATATATATATATATATATATATGATGATTATATTTGTTATTGTAGTGATTATTTACTTCTATATAATAATTGAATGTATTTTTTTTAAATTCACAATAATTATTATTTACATTCCAAAATTAGCTCTCTTTTTTCTTCTTTTTTTATGTGACATAAAAATTAAGTATATACTGCTCGCATACATCCACATGTATCCCACAAGTATTTCACGATGCATGGAGCAAGCCGAATTCAGAAAGCAACGGAAGATACTTAAATGAAATACTTTATATGCGTTTAGTTCAGCTGCATTCGCCTTTTGCTTACTTTAATTCCATAACCCTTTTTCTTTTCACAGTTTACTTTTCATTATTAAAACGAGTTTGATAACAATTAACCCATGCACGTAACTTACATGACCTGTATTAAGCTAAAAGGCTATGTTCTTTCGGAACTTATAAGACTAAATAAAATAATATAAGATAATTAAGATTCGGATTCAATCCCCGTGGGGTACTTTGTTGTCTTTGTATGAGCGATTATTAGACTTTTGGCCTATTATCTCTATCTTCAAGAATATAATCCTATTCCAGGCCTCCTAATACACACTCAAACCAGGAATAATTTTTTGGTGAGAATTTGAAAGCTTTTAATTTAAATTATTATATTAAATATGAAATATTGATATTAAAAGTATTATTATAGTGAAAAAAACTACCTTTAGTAGGAGGAAAAAATTATCATAGATAGGTGGAAGAAAAATACTATAAATGATAATTTATATAGTATTACTAGTAGGAACAAGTATATTAGTACATGAAATTTTTAAAATTTTCTGCGACTAGTGGTAGTAATAATGTTATAATTTTACACATCTTTTTTCTACGATTATACATTTTTTGGCATGTAAATACACATATTTTATGATAAAATATATATTCCTCTTAAAGATATGGTGGACATGGTGATATTTTTATAAATTTAATGAACTTTATGTGAAAATAGTACACATCTTTTGTTTATAAATACATATATTCAACTCATAAATACACACATTTTATGATAAAATTAGAGGTGGCAAAAGGTTCTGGTTAAAAATAAGTTGCTATGCAATTGGTTCTAGTTCGGGTCTATTTATTCGGTTTGAGTCTGTATTAGGTCGGATTAGGAGAATATCGGGTTGGGTTAGGGTCTAATACATCTAGTTCAAAATTGACTTTAGTTTTGATCAAGTTTAGAGTTATGTTTGGATAAGGATCTAGTTCAAGTTGGGTCATTTCGAGTCGGGTAAGTTTGGATCAGATCATTATCAAACTTTTGTCCGGATCTAGGTTAGGTTCTTTCTTGGTCAGGTTATTTTGGTTTGGTTCATTTCAGATATGGGTCATGATCAAGTTTACTAAATGCAAGTCAAGTTCAGATTTATTTGGGTTATTTCGAATTTTCAATTTGAGATCGAATTTAACTTTTTGGGCTGGGATCAGATATCGAATTGAGTAATTTGAGTCAAGCCGATTGGGTTAGGTTAACTTTTCCAGGTCTAGGTAAAATACACATTCTCCTGGAAAACGTAGTAAACATGGTGACATTATGATAAATTTATTGAATTTTTTTACAAAAAAAAAAAACAATGCACATCATATCTAAAAAAAATATATACATATTTTAAATATATCCCTCAAAAGAATATACATTTTATTGAAAAAAATACACATCTTCCATATATGAATGCACATATAATTGGAAATAACACACAACTTTATTAGACAAATGCAAATTTTATAGTTATAAAGATAAAATTTATTTCGATAATATGCATACCATGAAGATAAAATGAACATTTTAGATCAATTAATACACTTGTTATATTGAAAAATACACTTTTTATAACATCATTTTTTTTTATAAAACAATAAGGGATTAATACATGTATTATAAATATATATCTTATTGAAATAAATACATATCTTCTCTAACAATACACATCTTTCAGATATAAATACTCATCCTTTATTTATATAGTAACAATGGATGGATATATATGATATAAATATATATCTTATTTGAAAGAATACACATCTTTATGGGACAAATGCATATTTATAGTTATAAAATCACATATCATAAAAGTTAATACACATCTTGCGGTGGCGAATTCACATTTAATACTTGCTCACATCTTCTTTGAAAGAGAACACATCTTTCTACCCAAATATGCATCTTATAAAATTAAATACGCATCCTATAGTAGCGAATACACATTTGATACTTGCTAACATCTTCCTTGAAAAAAAATACATCTTTCTACTAATAATACACATCTTATTGTAAAGAATACATACTATATAACTACAAATGCACATATGCGAATTTATAAAACATGATGTGTTGATGTGATGTGCATTTACATGTCTTTGTCCCGTGTTGATGAGCTTATGATCCAAAATTATAGATTTTTCCTATCATCTCTTGTTGATGTGATGATGAGTCAAAATCACAAAATTATATATTTGCCCTATAGCAGCGTGCATGTTGCTATTACAACATGCACAAATTGACTATAAATATCTTTAAAAACTATAGTATTTGACTATAAAAAATATTTATTTTTATAAATATTATATATATTTATATTTCATGCTAGAAAACTACTCTTATTGGATGAAAGAAGCTATCATCAGTGAATGGTAGAAACAATAGTAAGGAACTTACAAAACTAGGAGCGATTCTTAGTTTTGACCATTAGGGTGATTCTTATTAGATAAGTCAGTATATATATATATATATAAAGTTGGATTATATAGGCCAAAGTAAAATCATATATCACAATTATAATAATAATTACAAATATTACAAAACACATTGATATTTTAAAATATTAAATAAGGTAAGGTCGGATCGTACCAATAAAATCAACAAAATTCAGATGATAAGAATATAGCTTACGATTGGCATTGGCATATTTCTATATCTTTTTCTAGCGTTACTCAGAGATGATGATAGGTCGAGGGTGACTAGATTTGAATTTCAACCCATTCATTCAACATGGATGTTGGTCCAATCCCGACTTGATGAGTGTAGAGGGCAAACATATCTTAAACTAGTCTTCAATTTTTTTTTAATTTAAAGAATAGTTACAATATTGATGGATTTAAATAAATGATCTTACAAAGTGAGAGATTGAATGACCTAAAGAAAATAGGAATAAAGGTTAGTAATTATGTAATCCTGCATTCATTTGTGACCATGTATCAGTTTATAATAAGCACAGAGTAGCAGTTGGTATAGAATAAACAAGAACCCATCCTCATACGTAAGTCATTTCAACCTCCGAAAAAAGAGCATAAGATATACTAAAAAAATTATAAAAAAAACTCCCACGAGACTTCCATTAGACACTTAATACACCAATCAAAATAAACTCCCCAAGGCAAGATAAAAGCGCAACAAAAAATAAAATACACACACACATGCACCCACGCACACCAAACCTAACCACACATTCTATATCTGCTCCGTATTCAGATGTAGTTGCTTCGACATTAAATGCCAAATATTTTTGTATGTATATGGGAAGTCCTCTTGCCATGCTTTAGCGCACCACCCAATCTTAAACTTCATTGTGAGGTGTATAGCCATCCTATCAGGTTTATAGTCTTCAAAAAAGAAAAAAAGTTAATATATCTGTCCAAGAAATTTGGTGTCCATGATTATTTTGGGAATGCACCAAGCTAGATTCCACCAGTCGCATATATCTAACCATAACTCCTAGCTTCATCTACAATTAATAAAGAGGTGGTTCACATCTTCGTTCTGCTCCTTTCATAAAGCTCACAGTGGATTGTTTAATTTTTGGTAGCCTTTAAAGCCTCTCATTGGTATTCAACCTCATCTGAATCAAGAACCAGCAAAGTAACTTCGTCGTTGGTGGGACATGATTGAACCAAACTTTTGCTAAAGTTAATATGTTTTCATCAACAGACCTTCCATCCTTCATTAAATCATTATAGATGGATTTTGAGGAAAATTTACCTCGGAACTCCCGCTGCCAAAAGAGTGTATAAGCTTTAATTTTTTATCCAAGCAGGTCATGTGGATAACTTCTTGAAAGTTTTCTACGACTTCCGGCTCCCATCGAAAAAAAAAATCTCCTCCATTTCAGGTCTCACTTTCAACTACGCGTCTCCCATATGATGACATTACGTGGCGCCTCTTGCTGTTGATTTAATGATACACAAATCATTGGAAATTTGCGTTTGAGGTAAAAGTTTCCTAACACTTGTCAGTCCAAAACAAACGGATATCCCATTTCCAGGAATAATTTTAAAGCCTTCCTCCATCAACTTGATCACTGTTTCATCTTTGTTAAATGCATCTACCATGGTGTACCAAGGTCCCTTGGTATTTGTAATTGAACTCACCCTAAAATTTATAAATAATTTTTATTTTATTTTTGTAAACAATTAAATATAAATATACATGTGTTACCATGCCATCTAACATAGAGACGTTACAGTTAATACTTAACTTATGTCAAATTCAAGATTATAAAGTAACTCATATCCTTAGATCAGGTGTGACTAATACATAATCCAAGATTAGTATAAGATATCTAAATAATCAAAAAGGACATGAGATCAAAGATCAATAAGAATAGAAATGAAGAAACAAAAGAAGATATATAAAAATAGATGTCAACGAGAGATAAAACTCTAGAAAAAGACCCACAAAAAATAGAGATATAGAGTAATGCTTCTGTACAAAAATAGACTAAGAAAATCCATATATAGATACACATCAAACACCGATACGGGATACCGAATAACTCTATTCTAAGCCCACACAATCAAATCTCTGCAAACTTTACGTCCTTCGAGTATATATCCTATGCATAAACTTGTACAAGGTCATCTTAAAACCATAGTATTAGTCAAATAATCGTGCTGAATAAACACAACCAACTAAAACTAGATAGCATGCTGACACCATATATATATATATATTATGGGTTACATTGGGAAACATGCTAAATTATGAAATTACAACTAGCTTTTCAAAGTGAGCTAATACACATGTAATATGTAATGCTAATATGATATTACAAGAAAAAGTATGGAATCACCAAAGAACACATAAATGCAAGGCCACCACTTATTATGTCTAGTGTCATCTAATAAAAATACATGAGCAGATCTGAAATACCCTAAAAATCCTAATTTAAGAATTTTAGCTAATTAAGGAGTTATTATGGAAATTAATTAAATAAATTATTTTTTTTTAAATTAGATGGAGTAAATAAGGCCAAATCAATAGGAAATTTATAAATAATTTAATTGGAAAAAATTAGATTATTTTGCTAATTAAAATGGAATTTAGGAAAAATCTTTCAAAAATCTTAAATTAGCCTAAAAAAGGAATTAAATATTATTTTATTAAAATATTATTTTTAAATATCCCAAATACCTAAAATATTTTAATTAATCTCAACCCACCTATTTTTTCTTTTTCTTTTTTTTTCCTTTTTCCTCGCCTTTTTCCTTTTTCTTTTTTCCCTTCCACCCCCGAAATGGGCCAACCCATCGGCCCAATCCCCTTCTCTTTCCTTTTTTCCCTGCGTAGCCCAACTCGCGCCGCATCATTTTTTTTCCCAGTCGTTCCGGTTCTCCTCCTCTCCTTTTCTTTTCTTTCTTTTCTTTTCTAGACCGCTGGTCCAGCCCCCCATTCTTCTTCTTCTTCTTCTTCCCTAGCCGTCGCAGCCTGCAACTTTCTTCCCCGACCTTCGCCGTTATTTCTGCCACCGACCACACCCAATTGACCGGCCATTATTCCCCTCTCTTCCCCGCTGATCGGCCTACCGTTTCAACCCAACCTACCTCCCCTCTTCTCGCACAATTTCCCTTCTCCCAGGCCAACCACACCCTGCCACAAATTGATCTGCGTCGGCCTGCCATCGCTAGCCGGTGTGCCCTCACCTACCTTCCCTATTCTCCCATCTCCCCTCTGACCTTATGCCCCTTCATTGGCCCTATAAATACCCCCTTACTAGCCCTGGACTTGAGCTTTTTCCCGCAGCCTAGAAAACCTCTCCCGTGTGCCACTGCCCTTTAAGACACCTTTGTCGTCGTTGCCGTTCGAGCCACCCACAGCGCTACTCCCTGCATCACCCTCTACCTAACTACACCACCCTCCATCCTCGATTTTCCTTGCACGAGCCACCCCGGCCGTTAGGGATGGCAATTTTTCCCACGGGTTCGGGGCCCCGTCGGGGATTCCCCGTTCGGGTTCGGGTTCGGGGAAGTATTTCAGGGTCGGGGATTTTTATCGGGGATTAATTCGGGGACGGGTCGGGTATGGGTTTGGGGTCCCCGTCCCCGAACCTGACCAGAATTAAAATTTTCATATTTTGCACCGGCCGAATTGGGATTTTGGCTTTTGGGCGGGCTGACTGAGCGAAGTCCAAACGACCGAACGGTCCGAACCTCACAATGTCTGTCAGTCTGACTGTTCAATGAATCAAATCTTTGATCTTCAATTCTTCATCTTCCTCCCGGTCAGCGTTAGGCTTTGGCAATTGGCACCCCGCAGTCCCGCACGCAGACCGACAGACCAGACGCAGTCCACTGCCTCCACTCTCGCCTCTCCGATGTCCGGCGACTCCGCAACACCCATGACCTATTGACTTGTAAGGCTGTAAGTCTGTAATGTTAAATTCTTAACCTAATTTTCCCCGACTCCCGTCACTCCCCGTTGTTTGCCTCTGTAAGTGTAACCCTCCCTCTTCCTTCCAGTCTTCCTGTTCGTCAATCGTCACCGCCGCGGACCTCGCGTGGCGTTCTTGCGTAAGCTCTCTCTCTCTCTCTCTTATAGTTTTACACTTGGAAGCAACGGTTGTAAGATGAGCTAAGAATAGTTGGCAAATTCCAGCTAGGTGCTGTGACTAATCGATGTAGCAGGCAACGATTGGGGTCCAAGCCAAACGCTGATGTCAGGTAACTCACTCTTCAAGTTTGCCAAAGCACCTATCAAAATCACAAATCTAACCTCAATCTTCTAGTTCATTGCCTGAATGTCCTCATCGCCAACCATCTCAAGACTACCAATATTGATTTAATGAAAATGTACATGGTGCGACAGTTACCAGCAAAGGTAATCGGTAATAGGCTACCAAGATCGGCAGTGTTCTTAATACTATTTGTCCGACAGAAAACAGGTATAAAATCCAGCATGAAACAATTCAAAAATTATCTCCATCAAAATAACAGGAAAAACCAACTAAATAGGCCAATATGTCTAGGGGATTTGGGAGGATTTGGGAGTTTATCGGAGATCGGGGATCTTATCGGGGATCGGGGATCGAGGATCGGGGCGGGTATGGGGATTGCATCCCCGCGGGGATCCGGTCGGGGATTCCCCGTTAAGAAATAAACGGGGATCGGGTCGGGTTCGGGGATATTTTTCCTTATCGGGTTCGGGGATGGGGATGGGGTCCCCGTCCCCGACCCGCCCCGTTGCCATCCCTACCGGCCGTGCAAAGTCTCCTTCCCAATTAACCCCACTTCCACCTCCGCCGCCCTTCACACCACCATTTTCCACTACTTCCCCTGCAACCACAACCTCCTACACCTTCCAAATTGCCCTGCAGACCTTCCTCTACCTCCCCCTTATCCTCCTTTTTCCCTTCCTCCCTCTCCTCCTCTCTTTCTCCCTTTCCTCCACTCTCAGCCACCACAACCACTGCAGCCTTTGGTCACATCACCACCCTCATTCCAACCCTCCTCACTTAGGCAACCTCTACCATTACAACTTCCACCCTCACTCTCCCTATCCTATCCCTGACACCCAACTATCTCTCTTTTCTCCCCTTTTTCTTGCTGTTGCTGCCATCGTGCATCGTTACCGGTGCCGCCAGTCACCACCAACCCTAGGTGGTACCCTAAACCCTCTCAGCCCTTAAACCCTAATTTATTAAGCTTTATTTATTTTAATTGCATTATATTAGTATTATTACTACTACTACTACTACTACTAATACTACTACTACTACTACTACTACTACTACTATTATTATCACTATTAAGGGCCAAAGCCCTATTTTATCTTATTTTGATTATTACTATTATTATTATTATCATCATCATTATTATTATTATTATTATTATTATTATTATTATTATTATTAGTAATGTTATTATTCAATGCAGGGTCGAAAACCTATTTCACATTATTTTTGATTAATAACATTATTAGTATTATTACTACTACTACAAATTATTATTACCATTGTTGTTGTTATTATTATTATTATTATTATTATTATTATTATTATTATTATTACTATTCTTTATTATTATTATTATTATTATTATTATTATTATTATTATCATCATCATTATTATTATTATTATTGCAGTGAAGAGTCGAAGCCCTTATTTTATATTATTTTCAATTATACGATTATTATTATTATTATTATTATTATTATTATTATCGTTATTATCATTATTATTATTATTATTATTATTATTATTATTAGGATAAAATCTTCAAACCTTATATTATCATCTTTTCCAATATTATTATTATTACTTTTATCCTTAGCAAAATTAGTATTTAGTTATTGTTACTTTTATTATATTATTATTTTATCTATAACCCTAATCTTAGAATAAAATGGGAAATATTAGTATTTTGGTAGGAGGAAACCTAATCCTTAGTTTTTTCCTCTTATAGGTGAGACCAGTCAAAATCCTAAGGAGGTGTAGGAGCGTGATCCAAGACCAGTGTCGTGTTACGTAAGGGTGTAGCTAAGGCCTTATATGTATAATGTGTTTGTATGCCATGTGTTATGTGTCATGATATGTTATGTATCTTATGCTTATCATTATAACTATTTTATGTGTAGCATAGCTTGGAGTTGAGGTATGCTTATACGTTATTTTATGGCATGTGTATAATGTGTATAAGCTGTTATTATAATGTGATATGTTGTGGCCCTTTAGGACATATATGTTAGGATAAGTAATGTGATGCTATAGGGTGAAAGGATAAAAAAAGGGAAAGGGGGAAGTAAGTTGACCAAGGAATGTGAGTTTGACCTAAATATTTCATGATCCATGAGTGGAAGAATGTAGGGTTTCGCATGGAAGAATATAGGGTTTCATAGGAGAATTTAAGGTTGCATGGGATAATCTAAGGTTGCATGGGAGAATCTAAGGTCGTATGAAAGAATCTAGGATTTTACACGAGAGAATCTAGGGTTTACACGGGAGAATCTAAGGTTTGCATGGAAGAATCTAGGGTTTTGTATAAGAGTTTAGGGTTTTGCATGAAAAAGTTCGAAGGGTTCCATGGGGGTAAAATTTACGTATGAAAAGTTGAATTGAGGTGTAAGGGAGGTAACAGAAGAGTTGTTTGGATGTTTGGAGCATTTGGATGAAAAATAGTATGTTGGACAGTATAATGGTACATAGGAGACCGGGCTAGGGTTTGGGAGAAAACCCTAATATGAAAAGGTGGTAAAAAGGAGAAATAAATTAGGGTGAGTGGAGTACGAGATGAGGATGGAAATTACCATGTGAGGGGTGAGCATGATCATCATAGAAAGATAATAGTGGAAGGTGAGAAATGGAGGAGTGACATGTGAAAAGGATGATGCTAGGGTTTGGTGTGGCCAGCTAGGGTTTTGTGTGGTTACCTAGGGTTTCATGGTCATGCGTGTACTTAGGAAGTAAAGTAATTTGATGAGGGTTGAATATAAGAGTTATGATGTGTGAGGTGTTAAAATAGTTTGGGTTGTATGAGGTGGAGTAGGATAGGCCACATAGGCCCAAATTAGGGTTTCTAGAGAAAACCCCGGAGTGAGGCAGTGAGTGGACTTGGAGGTGTAAGGTAGTGGGCCCTGACCCACACACTTGGGAGTTGGCTTCTAGTGTGAGTTAGGGAAAGGAGGTAAGGATGTTGGGGCAAGTTAGGAGGTGCAGGAGTCTCAAGATATTGGACGGGCCCTCTTAAAGAATAAGCGTAGAGGGAGTTAGTCATGCATGTATGGGGTGAAACTTGTTGTATAAGACATAGTAAAACATTAATCATGTCAAGTGGAAGACTGTTGAGCCGGGTCCAAACTGGTTCACCGGTGAATAATAGTAGCCAGGAGCTGGGGTCCCCTGAAGATCGATCCACCGGTAAATAGTAGTGGTCAGGCACATTATGCCTGTATGTTTTCGGTCCACCGGCTATAATAGTGGGGGATTCCATGCTAAAAAAAACGAACATAATTATAATAAGACATGGGAAAGACATTAAGTACTCACAGTGAAATACCATTAGAGTCGGGGCTAGACTGGTCCACTGGCAAATAATAGTGGTCATGAGCATCTTGCCCTGAAGACCGATCCATTGGCAATAATAGTGGTTAGGAGCTTTATACCCTATATGTTTTCTATCCACCGGCTATAATAGTGGGGCTCCCGTACTCACATAGATCGATAAAAAGTGTAGTGTGAAATAAGTACTACTCAAAGATTAAATAATCAATTTATCCTGACTGTAGCTTGGCCTTTATTTATCTGGAAGATTGTATGATGTCATGTTATAGTGCTTGTATTATGTGCCCTTATGTGTTGGCTTTAGTACACGGTTACCTTACTCATCACGTAGCGTACTGACCACTCGTTTTATGGGTGTTACTCATTCCCTCGAATAGAAGGCCCCTCTAACTTTGTGCAAGTTGGTGATACTTATTTTGATGCCTTTGATGTTCATAAGGCATCAGGCGAGGCTGAGTGCTGAGTATGGACTTGGCAAGAGGATCGAGAGTGGTGTGGCCGGATTTCCCTTTTATGACCTTCTACTTTATTTTGAGTTTAGACTTAACTTTTATCATCTGTAACCTTTTTCCTCTTAAGGAACTTTGACTATGTGCGCTGAATTATGACTCTTTTTCATGCACTCTGATTTCTATATTTTAATTGTTTAATGTTAAATTGAAGTCTTGCCTTGAGTTTGATGTATGATAATTATTAAATTTCTTTTAACCTTGTGATTAGTACAGGAACGGTCGTGGGTCGGGCTTGTACTAATCACGGCGGTAACATTCCCAAAATTTATAGGTTTTAATTTAATTGCTTCCATTTTTTTAAAAAAATAGTAAATTTTAGGGTGTTACAAGATTGCTAAGGCATACCAAATAAAAGTAACGGCAATACCCTAACCCTTGAATCCTAAACTCTGAACTCTAATAAAAATATAAACACTCAAAATAAATAGAATAAACCCTAATCGACAATTCAAAACTAAAACCCTTAAAGATAAGACATAAACCTTATACACAAGTAAAATTAAACATAAACTAAAAATAAAAAGTTGGGGCTTAAACTCAATTTAATCTACACATCTATACTCAAATAAATACATAAACCCCAAATATTAATAATAGAGAATAAAAATAGTGTAAAATAAACTAGAAGGAAAAAAGAGCATAATGAAGATATTATAAAGGAAATCATATATATATATATATATATATAAGAGAGACTGCCATACTTTGTCACTTAGACTCGAACACATGTCAACCAGTTACTAAAAATAGTTTCCATGACTCTGCTACCGCCGAGCTAACATTTCATATTTAGAATACTTTGTTCAATTTTTTTATATCAAAATATGAAGCATCAGCTCCTCCAAGGCATTCCAAGGTGTGGGTGGGCTTAGGGATGATAATGGGTCGGATCTGGGTTAGGTTAAGCCAAACTCAAATTTAGACTCATTTATATTATCTAGACCTAAACCCAATCCGGATGTATCGGATCTTAAAAGTTCATATCTAAATTCAGAACCACAGTCTAGCGGGTAAATATGTCTTAAATGAATCCGGCTATTTCTAATTTTTTTAAATAATTTATGTAAATATAAATACATTTCTATTTTATATAGCTTAATATGTATTTTTTGTTAAAAAAAATTCTTCTAGTAAAAAGATAATCATTTTAAAATAGTTATTTTTCACTTTTAAAACAGTGTTTTAATGTATTTGGAATAAAATATTATACATAATTTGTATAAAATAAATACGCAAAAATAAAGTTAAAAAATGAAAATGATCTGAAATATGATTATGATAAAGATGACAAACATAATATTTATATGTGTGTGTGTCTACTAAACGGGTATGGGTCTGAGACTACTAAACCTAGATCCAGACCCATTTAAAAATATATTGACTCTAACATATCGAATCCAAAAATTATAAACCCAGACCAGTAAAAAATGAAGATGATCTAGTGGGTTTGGGTTGGATCCATCATTCATTATCATCCTCGGTGGGCTTCATTGAAAAAAAATGTTTATTAAATATTACCAAAATACCACCACTACATGTGTGTGTAGTGTTGTTGGATTGAATCGCAAACATTTATTTCCTCATTTATATTTTAAATGGAGTTTGTACGTGATATTTATATGTGTGTATACATCATATATATAGATACCCCTAGATCCGTTAAAATGGATCCAAATTCATACACGACTCTAATCAAAGGGGCTCAAAAGCTGCCGTCCCAAATCCTTTATTAGTATTACTTGCTACCAACTAGTGGTTTTGGACGGGGTTCAAAAGTAATCACCATCTCTAGTCCAGTTTTAGCAAAAGTAAGTGAATTTGTAGGGTGCCTTATTGCCAAGGATTTTATTTGCTAAGGCTATATCCGGTTTTACTAAAGTTTTAAGGAAAAAAAAAAGTTAAATAAATAATCTTAAAAAGTTGTATTCATTACTTTTTTCTTTTTTTATTATCTTATAGAGACCAAACCCATAAAATAAAATATTCTACTCTTTATTTATTTTTTTTATCTAAAATTTTCAAGAATTAAATGGAATACTAGTAAATGATTTGCACATTGTTACTTCATTTCAACTCATTGAATATACTAATTTCGATGAATAAAAAAATGAAATCAGCATGATATTTTATCAAATCTATTAGGAATAACATCAAACAAATAAATAAATGTATTTAAAAGTGGGCATAACAAAAATCAAATTGGACATCATTTCATGGCATGACATCTCATCGCATCGGTGCGATGACGTCGGCGTTGAGGCAAATAAAGAGCCGCTTAGGTGTTAGAATAGTAGTATGCCATCTGTCTCCAGATCATGCATTGAATGAGCAATGCGGTGGATGCAGTAATAATTACCCAATACAGATAAATTAACTTAATAGTTTGAATGATGATGGTAAAAAGCTTCGAATGGACAGGGACATAGATTCCCCTAACCATTATAGCCGCGCTGGGCAGGCCGGCACTATCGAAAGTTCTTACTGGTTTACACAGCCGAAAGTTGCTTATTCCAGCGGCCGTTCAATCATGGTTGTGAATGTGTATTTATGAAGCCAAAAAGGACTCTCGGCCTTCTGCGTACGTCGGACAGCTTGTTGCTTAGCCGTCTTGTCCGGTAATTATGACTTCAGAAACTGATCATGCTTGAGCGGTCCTACTCCATCACATAATGAGGAAGACAATTTTAAATTGTTATGCAGATGGAGATATTATAAAAGTATAACAATTCAGAAAAATAATGAGGAAGACTTAAATTTAAGATTTTTATTTTATTTGTATAATTAAAAAAATTATTCTAATAAATTATATATTTTTTATAAAATTAATAAAAATGATATTCAAACTATATTTTAATATTTTATTAAAAAATAATAAAGTATTGAATATATATATATATATAATTAAAAAAATTAGGGATAAGAAAGTAGGTTTTAATTTTTATAATAATTTTTTTGATATAAAATTTTTATAATTAAATAATTTTTTTAATATAAAAATTTTTAAACTTGTTTTTATTATTCGACCGAATCGTCTCCGATAAAGTACTCGATTACTGGAAATAAATATTACGATATGAAAAAGTAAGGCTTTTGTCGTATATGATTGACAGACGAAATTGGCAAACGTGAAAGTGACAGCAAAGAAATGCACCAACCGGTAAATAAAGTATACGTCCGGAAAGCTATAAAATACATGGTAGAATTCTTTATTTTTATATTTTGATTCATTTTATTATATGTATGAGTGGAATGGTCTCCTATTTATCTGATAGTATTCACTATCATTGATGTACGACTAGTCTACAATTTATCAGATGTTTATTTATACCTATTATATTTTCTCAAATCAAACTTAGTGCTTGTTTGGTAGGATGACAATGGTGGTAAGAAAAAAATACCTATTATATTTTATATTTTTTATATGATTTATTTATAATAAAAAATCTAACAAATATTTATTTTATATTTTAATTTAAACTAATTAAAAATCTATTTATTATTTCTAAATATTTAATATAAAATATGAGAAAAAAAATCCATCCAACTTAGCCGATATCAGATGCTATCGTGAATTATCAAATTGTGTTCCCCTCTCAAATGATCAGACATAGGCCCGTAGGAGAGTCGAGGAATTAATGTGGCATTTTAGGCAGAAGAAAATTTTTCTAGCATACCTCCGTGCTTGTTTGGTTAGAGGATAATAGGGATGAAAAAATTACTTTAAAATTTTATATATCTTGTATAACCTAGTTAAAATAAAATATTCTTGTTCTAATAAATACACATCTTAAATCTTAATTTAATCTAAAATAGATATTTTATTAAAAATATATTTATTATTATTAAATATTTAATATAAAAGATATAAAATAGAAAAAAAAATTCCACTCCTATTACTCCTATACCAAACAAACCATTAAAGGTGATAGGTGTGCACTAGTTTGTTGGAGCTACTATTTATTTAAAATAACTATTTATCTTAAAATAATAAATTTTTAAATTAAATAATTATTTTTAATAAATAACTTCAAATACAAACTTATAAGTTTGAACCGTCATTTTTTTGTCCGAAAATGTTAGTTGAATACATTCCCATCATTTATGGTCACCAGTGCTTGATCACATGCATAGGCCAATCCTCTCTTCCTTTTGAACATTTTGGTCTGCGACGGCACGTACCCGGTCCCGGACGGCGGACGCACTAGCTAGCCGAGCTTTACCAACCAAACGAAATCCTCTATGCGTAATCGGCAAATCGGCGGTCAAAATGTCTGACAATTCAGTTTTCCAAATTAAATTGAAGTTTGGAATTGGATAGCCATTAGCCAATAACGAAAAAAAAAATTGTTAAAAATTTAGTCACAAAGAGCTGGCAAAAGTTGACCCGACCCGAAAAATCCGACGAATACCGATTCGATCCGTCCGAAATCCGATCCGATTTTATCCGAATAATTAAAAGCCCGAAATCTATCCGACCCGATTCGATACATATCCGATATCCGATATAACCCGAGAAATTATAAGCCCGAAATGAACCCGATCCGACCTGCTACTCACCCGAAATCCGATATAACCCGAAAAACTATAAATCCGAAATGACCCGACCCGATCCATTATTTATCCAAAATCCGATATTATCTGAAAAATTATAAATCTATAAAGATTCAACTTGGTACTATCCAAAAATTAATATTAACCCATAACTCAAAATTTTCAAAACTTCATAAAGCATGAAATAATATAGATGTGCAACTAATCCATACTAGCACTTACATCAAAATCTAGAAATCATAAAATTTATATCACTTATGTATATACAAATAAAATATCCATCGATACCAATATAAAA
Organism: Tamarix chinensis; assembly: GCA_030549775.1. NCBI lineage: Eukaryota > Viridiplantae > Streptophyta > Magnoliopsida > Caryophyllales > Tamaricaceae > Tamarix > Tamarix chinensis. The sequence goes on along the minus strand of CM060177.1, from coordinate 21,893,686 downwards.
GTGTAGAAATAAAAGTAGAGAAAAAAAGAAAAACTCTACTATGCCATCTAAATATTAGTTCACTTCTATGATTACATCTAGTACCATAAGATAATAATAGTGCAGCCTTGAACACTATATGTTAGTATCTATATGGTCATACCTTGCAATATAGCACCTATAATATCATAGGAAAGTAGGAAAAATCTAGAGTGAGAATATTAGTCATTCATTATGAAAATTAAATATTAATATTTTTTATTACATCTACAGTGTTAAATAGTAATAAGTCAATATTAGTTGGTCTTTTGTCAATAATAGTCATTATTACTTACTTTATCTAATTTTTATCTTATTTTGCTTGATATAATATAATCAAAATATATAATAAAAAAAATTAATGTGTTGTTACTATTATTTTTGCCATAATTGATATTCATTAATTATTATTATTATTGTTATCATTATTTTTGTATTATTATTATTATTATTAAAATTATGTTGATATGATGTGATCAATTTCTTATAAAAATAATATGAGAAACACAACCTTAAAAGCCTTCATTTGTTATCAATTATCAATGATTATTATAAGTTAATATTATGTAAGGAGCGTATAAGATATAAATATAATATAAACTTAAAATAATACTCGAACTCAATATGACCAAGCTAATAATGGAGTTGAATTATAAGCTACACCTTAACATAAAAAGAAAAGTGATACGATTTGAAAACTTTTAAATTTAAAATGTCAAATACATCTCCAAAGATGAAATAATGATTAAAAATTCTAAGGCCCCAAAACAATTAATATAATAATTCACTTTTAATTTAATAAGATAAATTAAAATAAATGATCTCAAAATAATTAGCTTTTAATAATATCTTGGAATAAAAAAAATGACACAAGCATGACTTAAATATGAAATAACCTAAATCCAATCTAAATTCGACCCGAAAATATAATAATTCAAATTCACCTGAGCCCGATCTGAACCCGAACCGAAATTAAAACAACCGAAATTTATCCGAATCCGAGTCCATCCGATCTCAACCAGACCCGATCCGAGACATTAGAATGACTCGAGATTATCCGATATTGAGTTGATCCGAATCAAACCCGACCCAGCCCGACCCGACAAAATAATCCGAAATTATCCGAAATCGATATGACCCGATTATCATGTAACCCGATCCGATAGTGATCCGACCCGCCCGATTGCCAGCTCTCACAACCCACAAGATAATTCTTATATCATAGACATATAACACTTACAAAATGCTCCCAAATATATATATATAGCATAACAACACATGTAAATACAAATATAAATGTTTAGCTTTCATTTTTTCTCTCTCTAATATATTGTAGTCCCCCCTTTGTTTAAAAATTTAAAACTTTTTTTTAATTTAGTTTATTAAAAAGGTGTGTGTGTGTGTGTATATATATATATATTTTAAAATATCACTTACTTTTTTTTTATAAATAAACAGCAATATAAATATATTTTTTATATAAACAATTATTATATATAACATTGCGATAATGTTAATCATTAGATTCATAACTAGGTTATAACATAATATATATATATAAATTCATTACATATAAATTCATATATCTGCCAAACATAAACGATTCAGGTGTTGAACGACTGAACCTATAAAGTTTTTCAAATGAACATATATAATTTTATGAGATAAATATAAATATATATGAACTTAACTTGAGATCTTTAGACGCACAATCGTTTAGTTTTTCACATTCATAACTTAATGAATATACGTTGTGCGTCTAAAGATCTCAAGTTAAGCACCGTCAGTGTCATTCAATCTTGAATGATACATGTATGTCGGTAGATAAAGTTTCTTCGCTACCAAATCAAGACAATGATCAATTTATATACTAGAATCATAAATGTTTTCTATCGCCCTAGCAATACATTTTACAAAACTATTCATTCACATTTTACCTCACTGAATGACCTATTTTTTGTGTTTTTATCCCTCTATTCTTGATCGTATTAGACAAAATACTCATATTACTCAATGTAATATTTTTAGACAAATTTTGGCTATTTATGATTTTATGAGATAAATATAAATATGTTAATTGCCGAAGCTACATGAACCAAATAATGAATATAGATGAACTAAATGATAAACATAAAAAAAAAAAAAATACTACTTAGCCTAGCAATGTGTTAAATACAAATATGGAAGGTCAACATATAGGTTCATAATATAGAATATATAAGTTCGTAGCATACAGGTTCATGATAGATAATATATAGGTTTATATATTTATTGAACATAAACAATTCAAGTATTGGATGACCTATAAGGTTTGTCTCCTGAAGTAATATAATTTTATGAGATGAATATGAATATTTTAATTCTTGAAGCTAAACAAATCTGATAATGAAATTAAATGATGAACATAAATATTTTAGTCTTGCACATTGTCTTACAAGTTTGGATATCCATTAGTCGAGTTTGAACTCTACCACATGATCAACAAACAATCTGCAGTTTGCTTTGTAACAATAGGAATAGATTGAATCCACCTTTATCACAATGTCCCAAACCAAATGTAGCCGTGCCTACTGTCTCTTTGACTATGCCCTTTGCAGAAGGTAAGGTACTTGATATGTGCGGATCATGTCACTGGAATTCAAATACTTGATTATGCAATAAATGAGCGAGTTGCGATGTATCGCTACTTTCCTTCGTCCCACGTCCCACGTGCTTTAAGTAATATGCACTTCGTCAGATGTGGACCGGCATAGAAAGATTATGATATACAGCCGAGAATTTGAAAATGAAAAATTTTTGTTTGTAGTCCATTTAAGTGAAATTAATTGGATAAAAATTAAAATAGTACTAAAATATTTAGTTACAAATATAAAATATTATGTACATATAATTATATTAATATGTATACCTAATTATACATAAATGTACAGGTAATATTCTCTATATATACATGTATATTGAAATATCCAAAAAAATGAACTAAATACCAAATAGATTGAGCAACTTTAATTATTTTGGTCCAAATGGACCACTAACTATTTTTTCCATAAAAATAAATAACGAAGAGGGAGAAATAACTAGAGTTTGATTACTTGATCTAAAAAATTTTATTTCTTCAAGCTGGGGAAGAGGATGGATGATGAAAAGAGGAGAAAGGGATCAAAGCTGAAAAATGAAGGCCGTCGATTTATAACTCCTTATTTTTTTATATATAATTATAAAAATAGTTATCGAAATCATCTCGCATGGTGCTACAAGTGTATCAATATAAATTACATCCATATAAAGTTTCTAAAGAGAAAATATTTTTGATGATTGTGACATCACCATTAACACACCACTCTCCGTTTTTTCCTTTATTTCTTTCTTTCTTTCTTTATGATAAGTCAGAAACTATTTTTTTTATTTTATGATAGTTTATCACAATATCCTTATAAATAAATAAAAAACACACGTTGAAAAATGTCATGAAAAGTAGCATAATTTTCATTTCCCTAAAGTCTGATAGGTCATATCTCCTAAAATAAAATAATAATATTTTGAGCATATTATTTCCAATGCATAACCTTTTCGTACAATGGTTGGGATTGAAGAGTGTTTATAGTGTCATTTTTTCCGGGAATGGAAATAAAATTAACGGGCCACCTCATTTATTGTCACTTAATTTTATATAAGATGAAACTCTAGATCCTAAATAGTTAAAATCCTTCTATTACTCATGACTAATAAGCCTATCAAAGATTTTGGTATGGTATATTGGTATAAGAGTAGATCAAAATCCGGGCGAATGTGTCGCCCTTATTCAACCAACTGGAGAGCATTTGTCTCGTGTGGTATAAAATGTAAAAGAATAAACTTCATGTCGGTTGTTCCCCATCAATCATATCATATATATGCAAACGAAGTGGACGATCATTAGTTTATAAGCTTAGCAGACTATCAATCTATTACCAATTAATTTTAGATGAATCCACTTAAACCTGTTAATTGGGCCCATGTTTAGACCCATCAAAGATGTTGATCGGCTAACATTTAATTTAGATTCTCAATAATGTCTAATTTGTGGCGGCAAATTTTTTTTTTCTTTTGGAGGGATGGTTTTGGGTCACTACAGGAATAAGGGTAAATAGTAATGATCTAAATCATCGGTAATAAAGAGACATTCGTTGGTAATACGTATTACCAACAGTGTTTGGTCGGTATTTAATCGTCGGTAATAAGGTGTAACACCGACAGTATGTTTGTCGGAGTTCAACTTATTACCGACAATGAAAAATAACAGGGTTTAAAAAAAAAATTAAATGGACCCCAATACATACGATTGAAATTTTAGATTTAAAAAATTGTTTGATTTCAAAAAATCTTATTATAGATTATTACGGCTTATAATTGATAAGATGTATGCCTTAATATTTATCACCGGTATTAAACTTAAATAAATAATGATAATTAATTTTTAATTTAAACAACATTTTGTATTAAAAACCTTATTACCAATAATTTATCATAAGTAATTTGCTTTTTAAAATATTAAATAAAATCAAAAATAAGGTTTTAAGAATATTTTCTAAATAATATTTTAAAGACGAATGTTGTTATAAAAACGTAATTTACAAAACAAACATATTGTTATTACATTTAACTTGTCAATACTAGTATAAAACCTAAAAATCATTTTCATCATCTTCATGTTGATCTTTATTAAATGATGGAGGTGGAGGACCTTGAGCCTATGTAGCCATAAAAGCTCTCATTTATCTAAATTCTTCCTCTTGATGCTCAATTATTGGTTGTTGTCAGACTATAATCTCGCTTATTAGTTTTTATTTTTACTCTACTTGAGATTTCCATTTTTTTTTCTTGTAGTAAATTAGTGTGTATCCAACTCATGAGAAAAATAGCATGAATTGAGCCCTCCCCTACAAGCCTTCGTCCCACACCTTTTTTATGGCATGGACGACTACCTAAAACGTCCTTGGGTATTGGTCATTTATCAATTTCATGAGGTGTAGAATCATTGGCACTACAAGAAGCCATTTGTGACAAGGTCTCCTTTTGTTTTCTTAACATTTTATTTTGTACATATAAGTAAAAGTTATACATATTATAGGAAATGTTAATAATATATATTATAATTAATTACATATAACTAACTTACGAAATTCTCCTCAACTTGGAAATTGACCCATTTGTCATTTTTAAAGTAGGTAAAATTTTGCTTATCTCGGGATTGGCTTGCACATAAGAGAAAAGTTAATACATTACAACACATTACATGATAAAAAAAAATAAGAATCGAAAATCCAAAAATACCTTCCTGTAGCGATATTGTGATAAAGACTATGTACCATGACAAGAAGAAGTGGTATGTTTTGCTCTATTAGCAGCATTTTTGTCTGCCAAAGCCTTCACCAATAAAATAGTAATTTGGTTGATGTTATTTATATGTAATTTTATTAAATTTGTATACCAAAACTTAATATTAACTTTACATCCTCTGAATTCCATAAACCAATACATATTTGCCACAATCTAGTTCGAAAAAAGAAGGCCTATAATTATTGTCTTCTTGCCAATCATTTTTATAATCACATTTACGATCTTTGTATCGATCATCCATCATTCAATCAAAACCTAATTCAATCCTTGGCCATGAAGGATTTTTCCTTCATGGAGCTAAATCAAAATATTTCTATATATACACACAATAATAAGTTAGAAATTATAAAATTTTATTTCATTACTTAATTAAAAAATATAATAAATAAACTTTACTTCAACTTCAGAGAGGATCTTTGCCTTGTCCTCTAAAGGTACATGTGACCACCTCTTATAACATGGCGGTAACTTTGTCCCAATCTTATTACCGACACATATGGTAAACTATTTATCATATGGACCTCTAACATTTAAAGTGTTTGTCTGAAATTTAAAGTCCACCTCAAACTTTTTTCTACCTCTTCTTTCAAACTCCTCCAACATCATCATATTTCTATTTTTTTATCTAGCCCTCCTCTTAGGACCTAAAACATGAATATACAAATTTTATCATTGAAATAACAAAATTATTAAAGTAATAGTAATGAAATAAACATAATAGGCCAAGTTTTATACCCTCTAAGTTCTCACACGCAAAGCGTAGTCTACGACTACATGATAGATCATGTCCATTTCCATCACCACCATGACCTTGAGTGACAGCATCAATGATATAGAAATTATAGAAACTATCAAATATTTTGATATAAAGAAACTATACAATATAATGATGCACATAAATGAAAAAAGTGCAGAACATATTAATTTAGTAGGGAATAAGACAAGATGATCTCTTACTGTAAAATTGTGAGTAGCTTTACATTTAGATTTAGTAAAAAAATTCAACTTATTAAACAATTGCTAATAAGAATCGTAAGTGTTATCGTTATTAATAAATTCTCCTTCACTATCTCCATCTAAAAATTCTTTTTCCACCTTGTCATCTTCAACAATGAAGTATCTCATGTCATCTTGATCACCACTTTGGACCACAACACTATTAGTACTAGCACGTACAATATTTAAGTTATCAAGGTCTCAGATATCAACATTGAAGTCAATGCCACTAGATTCAGCTTCATCTACTACATGTATGTTGTCAAGAGTGTCATCATCTAAATCCCAAATATTGCGATGATTAACTTCCCATACAACTTTTCAATTTGGGTCATTGTACATATGATCATCCACATACCAGACTTGCTTTGCCTAAGTTTCAAGAATATATTGGCCATCCTTGTACCACTCATCCATAGTTTACATACTTGTAATATGGTTCATTCGCACAATTCTCTTCTCTCTCGAATCAGTATCAAACCACTTGAATATAAATAAAACTACAGATCACTTGGACAAGTAAGATAATTCTGTTGTCTCATTTAATTATCTATAGAACTTATCATGTGCTTTTCTCTATAGATATGTATCATGAGTTGAGAATTTAACTCCATTACTTACAAACCTTGAATAAGAAAACACAATATCAAATTCTCTGAATGCGAAGGAGAAAAACTCAATGATGTATTCAGGTGATTTCATTTCATGCAACTCGTACATCCGTAATTATTATTTGTTTTAAATAATTAATGATATGATAGACCCTAACAAATAATTATCTTAAGGTTTCCATTGGTATTACTAAAAATAATTACCTTTAAATAGAACTAAGACAGAAGTTATTTCCTTTGTACTTCATTTAAATTGGCACCACCCCCAGGGTCGTTAAATATCATCCATGTATTCACAATAAAAACAATGCATTTTCACTACCTACTAATATATAATACTATGATAAATATAGAGAATATTGTAATACACTTACTCCAAATATTTTTGTAATTTTGGATAATTGTTCAAAAAATAACACCGAGTGTCTTTCTTAACTTTATCTGTTATACTCACATGTGTCTTCTTACTAATAGAGCGAGCCTGAGATTGGAAAATAGACACGTGACAACTGACGCTTCTCCACAACTGCATATACATTTTTATCTGGCTTGTTGAACTTAGTCTCAACACTTTTTAGGTACATAGAACAAAAACTCAATGCTTCATCAGCTACAAAACCTTCATCAATAGAACCTCCTCGCAAAGCACGATTCCGTATATACTCCTTCAAGTCATTTAACTTCCTCTCAATCGTATATACTCAATGCTTCTTCAAGTAAGTGGATTAGTAAGTGAACCATGATACTAAAAAATTATTGAGGAAATATGTGTTCCATCTTATCCAAGATAAGAATAATATGCTCTTCTCCTCTCTCTGAAGCTGTCATGTGAAGTTTTCTTGCACATATCTAAGTGAAAAAGTTAATCGGTTCCATAATAGTGTCACTTATTTGTTGTTTAAAAAGAACGCACATCCATTGGTTACAGATTTTACGGTATAACATGATGGTCATATGACTTCAACTTACTCAACCTAGTATCAAGAACATTTTTCTTCAAATTACCAGTAAAACCATCAAGGAACTTCACATCCTTCAAGAAGTTAAAGAATGTTGCTTTATCATGTGATGGAGACACTTTGGGTGATTTATTAGGTGGTACTCATGAGTCTCATGCAGATGTCATGGTTGATTATGAACCCTTAGGCCGCGAGAATTTTATTATATGACTTTCACTGTGATACACCCATTTATCATAAGTTGGCATAAACCCAAAGCATAGTATATGACTTTCAATTACACCTGGAGGGCATCAAATATAATTATTACAATTATGACAAGGACAACAAAAAAACCCATCCAAATTTAGATAATTTTTTGCCATCTCAATAAAAGCTTGAAGCCCATTCCAAAACCCATCAGACCTACGATTCTGTAACCTCGTTCAACTCTTATCGATGGTCATCTTATCTATCAAAATTTTTTCAAGTAAATAATTTTCACTTATCTTATCACTAATTAAATTTAGCACAACAATACTATAATATTAACCAAACAAATACTTTTTACGAAGTTTAACTGAATTATAAATACAATGTACAAAAACAAGACAAAACATGGGTACACATCGAATATGGAACCATAATACTAAAAACTATTATTCAGCATGCTAGTACAAATTTTAAAGTATTCGCTTTTATACTCTCAATCACTTATCAAAGCCCATGGTAATACTTTTAGCTATATTGTGCTTTTTTCGGTGGTAATTTTTCTTCCAAGGTATTTCGATGAAATATATTAATTATTAATGGCAATACTAATCGTTGGTATTAAGAAATAATCCATCGATATTTATTTTTTTGAAATTTGAATAAAAATATTTTGGAAAAAAAAAAATTTGGCGTCACATAATATCGATGATGTATATTTTTTCGGATAAAAATATATTTGTTATTTTATCTAATATCAATAAGTAATTATTACTAATAAATCTTAACACTGATGATTGTATGTTAATTCTTTTTCTCGTACGGAAAGGTTACGGAATGCCGGTCGTCACAAAATTCAAGTCGCGGACTTGGCTAGGCCATGATAACAGCAATAATGCATTACTTGTGCCGTGGATGTGTATTATTACCATTGTTATTATGTTGACGGTTTTTCCATTTTCGTAATAAACCTGACGGACGCTCGTGGTTCTGGCACGCTAAGAGGGGTAGGACAACTGGACAAGAAGGAAGGAAGGCTTATAAATGCACCGTCAGGTTGGTGCATCCCATCTAGGCCATGCCAGCCGCACAAGTCGCCACCACCGGACGCCCCCCATCACGCTACTGCGACCAGTTGACGGTCGGTCGACTTCCCACGTGTAATGCGTACTAAAAAAACCGTCCACGTCTCGGACGGGAAGTCAGCTGATTGGTGGACCCCCGGTGGAACTCGTGGACTGTGAACAAAAAAAGAAGAGAAAATTTTGATTGGAGAATATGGAGTCAGAATCAGAGTAGGTATTCGACTTTATTTTCAGTCCGAAATCCATACAATATCAATATGTAGGTGTGTTAATATATTATACTGTATTTCAAAAATATTATATCGTACTTGGATACTAAAAATTATATTACAATATATTGATATTTGTCGGAACATATTATAGTATAGTTTTCGTGTACCATATTGTGTAGATAGTATAGTATATCGTAATATGCTTTTCCCAAATATGTACATATATATTTAGTTATAGATATAAGTACATATAATTAGATGCTTTTAATATATTCGGGATCCGATTTTAATTTTCGTTAGATATCCAATTCAATCGAAGAGATAGGACGAGGTATTTGGTACGACGTAGTCATATATTTTATCGGACTTAAGGTAAAGATATTTGGTTCGACACCGAACCTTGAAGAAGACGCAGAAGCAATTGTAAAATATCAAAGGCATCGAAGCTCCTCTATCATAACAATAAAATACCGGACCCTCGGGTAGCACCTAGGATCATAAAACCTGTCATCTTTAATTGAAACTTCCCTATCCCCCATGTTCTTGTCTGCATTCAAATATATATATGTATATCGCTAGGGATGGGTCATGGGTGGCTATTGGGTTGTTTGATGTTGCAATCCCATCTAGAAAGTAAATTTAATGAAAACGTTTATCTAGACATAAACTAAATCCATCAATTTATTGATTATTGATTAAAGCAAAATAAGAAGGGGGGAAAAAAGACGAGTCTATGTCAGCCAATAATGACTTTCGGTTGAGTGGATGAAAGAAAGTATTGAGATCTTTGTTTTTTTGTTCTTTCTACAAATGACCTTCATGTGACCAATAACATAACATAACAAATCAAAAATATATATATATATATATATATGCATGCTAAACGCCGGAGACAGGACCAAAATAATATGCATGCACCTTCCTCTGAATTTTGTATGGATAGGCACGTTCGGACAAGACCGAAATGAGTTGAATTATATGCATGCTAAACGCCGGAGACAAAAATTGATAGTGCTTTACTGCTTTATATATAAAAAGGGGAAATAATAAGCTCCATAAATCGGAATTGGAAAAGGACACAAGCCACCTTCCCTTCTTCCTCCATGGCCATGGATCCTCCCTATTTCTCCTTTGGCAGACAAAAACATCATGCTTGTTTGTTTGGATCAAAAGTAGTACTATTTAATTGGACAAAATCAGGGAATTTGTGAATCTAGGGGACGGACGGACAGGCAGGATTTGTACGTAGAATAAACATGTATGAATGACCGTCAGTTTGTCACTTGATGTGCATCCTAATTACAATGCAAACACAAATCAAAAATTATAATTATAATTTTTTTTTAATCAAAAATTAATAATAATAATAATAATAATATGATTGATTCTGTCCCACGATGCTTGGGGTGATGTCGGATCGAATCAAACAATAATCAAAGTGTTTGATGATTTCTGTCAGTCGTGTATCTACCCGACCATTATTATTATTTTTTCATTGATTATAAGGAGGTTAATTGATTAAATGTAGGCAGCTCCGATACAATACGGATAATCATAGGTAGGTAACACGAGCTACGTGCTGCCGTCCGTTCATTCGGTCAAAGCAGCAGAGTGTTGGAGTGAGATTCATCGTTCGCGGCTTCCTTCTCGTAGTTGAGTTGGATTTGTGTTCAATTTGACTGTCGGTCCAGCTGAGTCCTTTCTCTTCGCGGCAAAAAGATGAATACGATGTGGTTCCGTCTCCTTCGTCTTTAAATGTCGGATGGATGGGACACCCCAAAAATAAAAATAAAAAATTACAGGAATAAATTCTAAGATTTGGACCACCTCTAAATGCCAATAAAAAAAAGTAGTTGTTGGTGTTTGATGTCAACTGTTTTACTAGGTTGCAAAAATGTTGGATCAAAGGGATTTTTTTTTTACGTTTTTTAACACTTCCCGAGGAGGGGACTCCTGGTCCTCGTAAGTGACGAGAGGAAACCAGCCTATGGGCTGGGCTACGTTATATAAGCTCTCTTCTTCTTCTTCTCTCTCACTCTTGAGTCCCTATACGGCGTGGGCCGCTCATGAGCTCTATTTCTTGTAGGCTTCTTAATGAAACAAGATATTTGATATGGGCCTGTGCTCTATCCCGACGCATGTGAAGGAGTGTTCGCACAAATCCACCGCCCGACCCACGCCTCATATACAGCCTCCTTGCTCAGATTTGGGCTTTACAAGATGGGCTCGCACACAAACACTTATTTCATCCGCTTCATTCGTGTTCCGCTGCTCGTCCCTTCCTTGTTATTACTATGGACCCCGACTGCAGCGTCCTTTGCGGGATTTATCCGCGAGTCGAACGTAATAATGTCATTTCTAGGGATCACATGCCCGATAATTTCATTTTCTTGGTCGTCCGCCCTCGCCCTACTTTTTCTTTTTGGAGTATTTTATTTTCTCTCTGGCTAATTTATATATTGTGCCGTGCGTGCGGCGTGCCTGGTAGTAGTAATTTAGAACAAATAGTTACTGGGCAGAGGCCGATATGTAACACTTATTTTCTAAATTCCAAAAACGAAAGAATTCATCTCGAACAGCGTGCTGCTGATGTAGGAGGCGGAATGGAATGGACTGCACGCCAGAACGGAAGAACTCTGGCATAGAAACAGCACTTCTTTGACTTTTTTTAACTCGGCAGCAGCTCAACGGTCATATATAATCCTTTATAAAATCAATTAAACAACGCCATCAGGCAACAAGTTGATTGAATAAGTGTAACTTTGCAACGACGAGGAACCTAATGTCGAATTTAAGTAGCGCGCGTCCTAATCCATGGACCCAATTTAAAGGGTAGGGGGTGGGAAACAGAATAAAAAAGAAACAAAGTTTCATTGGTAATCTGTCTATTATTATTATTGCTGCTGCTTACGTTACTTGACTACAACCCTGATGATTAGAGAGAGAGAGAGAGAGAGAGAGAGAGAGAGAGAGAGATCGAAAGCGAATTCAAATGTTGATGGTGGTACGGTACCGCTTCCGCTACGGTGGCAAATGGCAATGGTAGTGGCCCGCCCGCTGTAAATAAGAAGTAATAAAAGGGATGCGGTGGTGGTGGTGGGCCTGCTGCTGCTTGACACCCCAGCCCCTTTTAACCAACACCTTGAATTCAAGTTCACTTGGGTTCTATAATTTCCCTCGTTTTACTAGTATAATAATAATAATAATATCTACTTCTACCGATAACCATCCCTTACTTCTAGTGACGTGAACAAGAAGTCCCAAGCATCTCGTTCTCGTTAAAAAACGACACATATATACGTACAACAAGGGAGTATCAAACTAAAACCCAACTCCCAACATAGCACGTACGTCACAAGCAAACACAGCTTGGATCGGTCGTTTATGATTTTCATCACAGCCCAACAGCTACGAACAATTCGATTTCTTTTTTTATGGCTTCTGTCACGGCCGAACAGCTAACAACAATTTGATCCCTGTGCTCTAAAGCTAAATTCAATCCCCGGCCTCCGATTCGACGTTGGGACGGGCGCAGATTAAGGTCGGAATGAAAAGATGGAAGCAACCGTTGATTATGGAATCTAATTTTGATCTTTCGGCATCGAATTAACAATAGTAAAGTTTTGCTAAACCTTTTGACCAAATCATTCACACCGTGACAGGTAACATATATCATATATAACACCACTCTGCTACAAAATAATTAAGAGAAAGGCCAATGCCAATGGGCATGCTTCATGCTCTTATCTTTGGATCAACGCCTACTTTTTCTTTTTCTTTTTCATGATCAATCTGCAGTCTTAAGGCATCAGAAGAAGGAACCAACAAGATTTGTTTTTCAAGCAATCAATCTCCCGTACTCACAAAACCAGGCAGGGAAGTACCTAGCTGTCTTCCAATTTAATAGCCATACCCACACAACACCACAGTATTGGGTTGCGGGAGGGGGGGTTTACTAGTAGTAGCGCTCATGATGATGACAACTACAATTGCAGACAATCATTCACAATACTTTTGACAGAGCGGCTGGGAGGATGGACAAGATATTGAAATGAACAAATAATTCAAAGAGTCTTGAAAAAATTTCAGTTACAAAGCCCTGTCTGTCAAATAGTAGGTGTTACCCTTCCTAAAATCAGCAGCAGCACATTGCCCCCATCAGAAATCTAGTGACAAATGAACTGGCCCAAAGAAGAAAAAAAAAGAAGGTAAAATAAAATAGCAGTGCCACAAAATACACCCCCCACAAACCCAAGCACCCATATATGTATATATAAAATCATCATCATAAGAAGAAAGAAGAAAAAAAAAATAGAAAAAAGGAAATTAAATTACATCACAACCGGATAGTAGATACCCCTAATTTAGTCTATGAACAAACTTTCCTGAGTCCCTTTCTCTTTTACACCTGCATAGATTCAATGCTCTTGCTCAGTTCTTCAAGTTTCTTCATCCTCAACCTCTCGCTTTCGGTTACCAGCTGTTCAGAAACCCAAAACAACATTTACCATAAATACGTCTAATCGAACCAACCAGTGGTTTCTGAATAAATACAAACAGTACTTCTCTTTATATATATAATACGTGTGTCTTTTATTACCTCGACTAATTTGTTAACCAGGAGCACTTTTTCTTTGTTCTTATCATTGAATGCGTCCAGAGCTTCCTTGTATTCTCTTTCCTGTCAGAAGAAAACCCAATCCACAAAGCTCGAGTTTTAATCACATTTGGTCATAAGCATGGATAGCTTTTACATTGTCAAGAAACGGCTCTTTAATTACCTTCTTCTGGACAGTCTGTCCTAGCGGCTTGAGTTCTTTGTAGACACAATCGATCCTTTTACGCACCTGCGCTACTTCCTTCCTCATTGGATCCGCCATCGCCTCCAGCTCCTGCAACAGGTTTATGATTAGTCACATCATTCAAATCCGGTCATCACCTCAATCACCCTCGTTGCCATCATAGAGGGGAAGTTCATACATGGCTTATTTGCAGACCTGCCCCCACGAAATTTTACATATCGACGCTTTTGGATCGAGGCCCTTAACTAGTAATGTAAGAGTGCTGCTCTCTCAAAGTTGACACTTTTGAATCGAGGCCCTTGAATAGTAAATCTCAATCTTACAAAGCCCAAATTACACCTCTGTCAATTACAATTGGCCCCTACTGCATAATTTTTTTTTGTAACTTCTTCCGAAAATAGCTGTTTTCCTAAGAAATAGTTTCCTTATAATTGTGTATGTATGCACATGAACCATAAATAGTCCTTAAATAATCTTGGTTCAACACATGTAATTATCCTAACCAACAGAACTACAAATCAGCTTTTGGATTTCTTTATTATCTCTGAATGATATCCGCTGGCACACACATATCAGCCAAATCTATACTCTAAAAGCAAGTAAATCGGCAGCGAATAGCAGCTCAATTTAACGGAGCTGATCAGCTTTTTATTTCTTTTATTACCTATTCTGAATTCTGTCGGTGTTAATTAATAAAATAAAACCTAAAAATTACGACCGCTGCAGAGACTAGGAAACTACAAATCCCACCGAAAAATTGGTCCATGTTTGTTTCACAAGGATCAATTTTTTCATCTCAATTTTCCGGAACAAGTAGAGATTTACCCAGTTCATTTCTCATGTATATAACATACCCACAGATTTCCGGTTAAAATTGAAGGGTTTCGTGCATGGGTCAACTAACACCCCGTAAAACCCAACAAATTAACAGATCAAGCAAATTTGACACAACCATAATTACTCACAAAAAGTCACAAGTTTTATCAGCAAAAGAAAGGGAGAAAAAGGTAAAACTTACCTCTCGCATCAGAGCCAACTTCTTGCTTTCCTCTTCAACTCGACCTAACTGAGAAAGAACTTTCTCTCTAACCTCCATCTTCTTCCTCTCAACCTCCTCTTCTTTAGCCCTGAAAGTCGAAAGCGCAGACTTCGAAATGTCTTCCTCGCCGGAAGAACCGTTGAAGCTCAGGGTACCGGAATTTTGAGCTACTAGTGGGTGTGGTGGCGGTTGTTCGGTGGCTCCCTTCTGTGCCGTCGTTGTCATTTTCTCTTTCCTCTTTCTTCTGGGCATACAACAAAGTAAAACCCTTCCACTCCTCCTTCCGCTTCCTCGAATTCTCGCTCTCTTTTGCCTGTTTCTCTCTCTTGACTTGATGTTGTCGAGGGCCTTTTGCTTTTGCTTTTGCTTTTGGAACGAGAGTGAGAATGTTGATGGAACCACTAGACTGGACGAGTGTATTTGTAGACTATGCCCTCTCTTTCTTTCCTTTTTTTATTTTTATTTTTTTATTGTGGTTACGTGGTTGGAAGGAGGGGAATGATAGAAATCCTTATAAGCCAAGGCTGGCTTGTGTTGTTGTGGGCTCTAAAAAGCCTAATGTGTTACCCCCGGAGCCAGCTATATAGCACTGGAGTCTTTTTGGTGACCAAAAAAGAACTATTATTGCAACAACCCGAGATTGCGATTTAAATTAAAAAAATGTGGATAAGAACAAAATGGACAAAAATTGTGTGTTGTGTTCCGTTGAGATGACCCAACTACCAACTACTCGAAAAAATATGATTCTACAGGTGAGGTGGTCTCTTTCAAATATTTATTCCGTTATTTGGCGGCTTTGCGTGCTCTATGCTTTTCTATGGTTTTTTTTTTTCTTCTTAGTTGTTATATGAAAAAAATTTATCTATTATAGAAAAAATATTTATAATTTTTACTTCTATTAACCTTCTCTCTCACTCTCCCTCCTTCACTCTTTTGCATCTCTTTTACTTTCTCATATTCACTACAATATCTCTCACTCTCTTGCTTTACCTGCATAAAGTATATAATTTTTAGGGTTTGGGGTGACGTAGAGTAGGCATAGTGAGTGATGAAGGGAGAGGAACTATGGCAAAGGAGCAAAAAAATTTAGATCTGGTAGATCTAGGGTCGTTGGGGAGGGGATCTACAATATTTGTTGTTGGGGGCGGTAAGGGATCGACAATATTTGTCGTTAGGGGACTAATGGGTTCTGTTATGCAGGCCAATAGTTGAAGTAGAATGTGCGGCAAATGTTGCCATTGAGGAAGGAATGGGATCAACAATTTTAGATCTGGCAAGATCTGTAGATCTGGGTAGTTGGGGAGGAGAAGAAACCGACAAAAGTTGTCGATGGGTGAGGTAAACGATCGATAATATTTTTTGTTGGGCAACCAAGGGGTTCGGCCATGCAAGCCAATGGTTGGGATAGGGTGTGAAGCAAATGTTATCCTCCATCTTACTCTATTTAGCTCTGCAAACTTATAGAGGGTACGCATACGTATGAAGTAGGTGTCATTGTCAGTTGGGTATTATGCCACCTTCATTTTCCAATATAACTAGGGTACCTTAATGTCATTGGATTGATAGTCAGTAAAATACTATCTTACCTAGGTGCACCGACATGATTGGAGTATCTTAGTATCTCTAGATTGATATGATCTCCCCTTAAGTAAATAAAAATGGAAATGATTATGATTAGATTGGTTGACAGCAGCATTTGTGTCTACCTGTAGTTCATTAGTAGATTTTGTATCTACTTGTGGTTCGGTAGAAGCCTTTGTGCCTACCTATAGTTTGGTAGTAGCCTTTGTGCCTACCTGTGGTTTGGTAGCAGCCTTTACGCCTACTTGTGGTTCGATAGTAGCCTTTGTGCCTATCTGTGATGTTGTGGATTTTTATTAATGTTGTGCATGTGAGTCTATTTGTGAAGTTGTGAAATTTATTGGTATTGATGATGAGATATGTGACCGTTTCTATTGTTATGGGCTTGGGCTGACGTGGTTTCTAATTATACTTCAAGGAGCATCCCTTGGATATTTGGTTAGTAAGTATCATTGTGTTTTAGATGAACGAGCATGAGCAATATTTGACCCTAGTGGTATTTAATTACCTTATATTGTTATCGTATTTCAATCATCCTATGTATAATTTGATGTTTTATATAATGTATTTTTGCAATGCCTTATATCTGTGCCATGCTTATTTTTCATATTTCTTTGGTATAATGGGTTGCTCAGTACTATTGTACTTAAGGGTTCCTTTCATGGGCCTCCATCCATTCAATGGACAATAACCTTTGCATGCCACCTTACAAGTTCAGTCAAAAGCTAGTAGTTCTGGTTGAGAGTTAAGGATTATTCTTTATCCTTTTGTTAAATTGATTATGGTTGTTCTTGGACTCATATGTCCTTTTATACTTTATCTCTTATTTGATTTTTATAATCATTGATGTTATTTATTTACAGACAATATAAATCTATTTTTTTCTCTAATCAAAATCTCATAATTGTGTTATTAGTTTTTAAGTCGAGTAATGATTTTAGCCCTAGCACTTGGTATGAGAATTAGGGGTGTTCAAGAATCAATCTGAACCAACCGATTATTTCGAGTTTCAGTCCAAGACCGGACAGGTATTCTGGTCTTCGGTCCGGGTTTTGGTCCCGAGTTAAAAAAAAATTTGGTCTTTAATTGATTTGGTCCTATCTGGTATGGTCTTCTTGTCTGACCCAAAATCTCATTAATAATTTATCTAAAAAATATATAATTTTAATATAAAATATATATAATTTATCGATTTGGTTCTTAAATAATCATGGATCAGTAATTCTAGTCCGGTCCGGTCCCATTTTGGATTGGTGCGCACCGTTAATGAGAATGGTAGAGGAAACTAGACTTGTACCAAGGGTGGTGGTAACACCCTTTGTTTTTATTGTTTTAGCTTTCATACTTAACTCTCTTAACAAAATTATCTTAAGTTCTAAAATAGGGGTGTTACATGTATGTTTACCCTTTTTTTTCTTTGTAAAGGGGTGATAGGGCCCGTTAAACTGACTCGCCATCACTTTACTCGACTTACGGAGAAGAAAAAGGTCAGTGATGAAAACCTTCATTTACAAATCAAGATCGGGAAGCTCCAAGAGCAACTTGATCAAACCTCAAAGGAATTGGTGAACAAATATGTCGTCACTCTACTTAGTTGTCACAACTATATTAGTAGAGGTTTGCGAGTTGGAACTAGGCATATTGAAAGATTTTGACTGTGTGAGCGGGTTTTCAGTAAGATAATTGAGAAAGTCCATCATTAAATGCGAAGTAGATTTTCTCGGGTTTTGATGCTCAAGGATGGTAACCCTAGAACTCAAGTGAATCTAAGGATCAATCTGGTGGTGATTTAAAGATAAAAGTGAATAAGGAGATGACAAAGAAGAATGGGCGGTGAAGGAAGTAATGATAAAGTTTTGGTGGTTATTGGACTTCAAAGATTACACCAGATATTCATGGGAATGTGGCATGATAAGAAATTTTAAGATGGTGATATATGAAAGATTAGGAGATAAAGGAAGCTATGTAAGAAGAAGGCATATTCTATTCTCACATGATTTGTAATTGTAGGTAGTAATAACTTGAGAGAGAAGAAGAAACATATAAATGTTATATTTATAGTACCACGCATAAGGTGAAACAGTAAGGTGAAACAGAACACTCAAAATTCATAAGGGTAAAAAAAGAGGGAAAAATGATGACGCAAGAAATGACACTTAGAAACAAAAAGACTAGCAAAGGGAGTATTTAATATTGGGTTTTTTAATTCATACCTCCTACCATTTTACATTTCCTGCAGCTAATTTCCAACAACCCATTATTATACCTCGTTGTTTGCTTCTTAAAAACACTTTCAGAGGTAGCTAGAAACACATGTCGAGCAAAAAAATTGAATTTTAAGGGGAAGATTGAGTGATATCATTCCTGCTAGAATCAAGACAAGCTTGAAAAGTGGAAGCCAAGGCATGATTAAAGGTCAGTGATAAAGTTGTCAAAATTTAGGAGGCTTGTCAAGAGGAAGCAAGACCAAATACAAGGGCGTCTTGGAAAATTAATGAATATCATATATAAGCAATAATCTAGAGTAGCTTGTTGAGTGAGGGCTCACTAAGTAAGTAAAATGATGTCAAAGGACTAGGTCAAACATATGATAATCTACAAAGCTAGATAACCTAGCTAAAGACCACTAAAACCAAGAGAACGGACTAGTAGCGAAAGCTCATCAACAAGTATAAAATCAAACACATGGATAACCTGATGATTGAGAAACACTATGTCTAAATGAAGAAGTCAATCCTTAGACCTTTATATATGGAAACCTTAGAGGTTGTGTTATGATGCAAAAATGGGAGATGTGATATTGGTCTTATGTAAACAACACCATCACTAGCCTTATATTTGTTCATGACCGACAGGTTTCAGACCCCTGATGTTATGTTATGATGGGAAAAAGTGAGTGATGATATGGATTTTATGTAAACAACTCGTCCATCATTAGCCTTCTATTAGCCCATAATCTAAAGGTCTAACATTGGTTGAAGCACCCAATAAAATGATTCAATCACGACTACTCCAACCTTTAAAAAAATCTAACTCTATGTCCTCATTATAAATAGGGGACTTACCCTTCTAAAAAGGGGGTGTTTGGTCACTACCCTTAATCAATACTATTCTATTTATTTTATAATATAGGTCACTTTTGTCTTTAAAATATTGTTTTAAAATATTAGTTAAATTATGAAATCTCATGCATATTATTAAATGATACATTTTATACTATATCCTTTATTATCTCATTCACTAATTAATGATCAGAATGCTAAAAGTATATTTATACGAGGGTATATTTGCTACTTCCTAAATTTTATTTTTTTAGTTAATTCATCCAAACTAAAAGTAACTTATATTGTTGAAATGATATAGTACACACTCCATCTTTCTCTATAATCCGAAGTTATTCCATTTCACTTGATCCCAAGTATTCAACTTGACCCCAAACAACGTGCTTGATTCTCAGCAACAACAATACATATGTATATATCCATTTAAGTAATGCATTAAACAAAAACTATTTGTCTACTAAAATAGCATCATTAAAATTTGGATAATAAATATACTTAAGAAAATTCCTAGTCATTGAGATAGACCAATTTGTCAAAAACTAATATATTTTTTTCTTGAAAATTAGACATCTAATTTGCTTACGTACTTTTATATCTAAACAACTTATGAATAAAAAATATTGCTTTGATAATTTATACTAATTGATGTTAGTAACTTTCTTTTGAATATAAATTATGAAAGGAATATATATTTATATATGTTGTATGGTACATACTATAAGATACCGTGAGGATAAATAGAATGACAAGGATTTGATAAAGTGTTGAAGCTTAATGGTACAATTGACTGGCATGAATAAGACAAAAATGGTATGTTGTCTTTTATGCAAAATGATTTAGCACTTAAGTTCTTTGTTTGCCCTATATATATATAAGAAATCATTCTCAAAGAATAGTGGATTGCTTCTACGATTCTCCTACCTAATTCAAGGGACCATTTTTGTCCTCAAATATTTTCCTTAATGATAAATGGTTATCCCACCATAATTATCCAATGGGCAGGGTACATGCATGATCATGTATTTTACCATAATATATCATATGAAAAGAAGAAGAATAAAAATTTGTATTATAGTATGCAAAATATGTAATTTAAATATGGAAAATGGATTTATCACTACCATAGAAAATTTCTTTAATCATAATTATTTTCGGGCTTTGATAATGGTTTCAAAACATTTTTAAATCATTTGTTATTAAAACTTTAATAATAGTTTCAAAAACATCATAAAAACCCTCAAAAAAATAAAAGCCAGTGATAGAATTTTCATAATACTTGGTTTGTGGAAAAACTGGTATAAAAATTTACATTTAAAAATTTGTCTTGGCCAAAAACTACTGTCAAAGATGAGTTTTGATAACAACTTTCTTTCAAATGCAATTGAAAATGCTAAATAGAAGACAACAAATAATTAATAAGAGGTATGAGAAAATTGAATACTCATAGTTCTTGATTAAATTATCTACTACACACTCCATGGTGGGAAAAACAACCAAGATGCTCAAACAAGTTGAATTTATAGAACATATATGATACCTAGAATTAAAATTGACAAGTCCTAACTCAAGGGATATGCAAGAATGAATCATATATATGGTCCCTGTAATAAAAAAATAACAAAGTAAATTGAGCCAATTGAACAAAAAATAAACAAATCAAAGCAAAACTTAGCAAAGTGAACATATGCGAGACTCTATGATAAGATCTGAAAACTAAAACCAAATCATCACTATTTTCTATAACAAATGATAAATCAAAATCAAACCAAACACCATGAAATTAAGTAAATTGAAGCTTTATCATTTGACTATCATCATAATAGAACTTGAAGAACAGGCACAATAGAGAACTTGAAGAAGTCATTCTAAATGGCAAGATTTGATGGGAATAGTGGATAATTGTTGATATCTTTGTAGGCCACCATAATGTATGGCAAGCATAACAAAGATCGCATCGCCATATCAACAATTTGAGTAGATAAACTGCTCGATTTCTTGATGAAACGAAATGTTTAAGAGGTAGCATTGGAGGGATACAGAAAGGAGAAGAATAGAAAAATCAGGGAGGATGTAGCGGTAGAGGTTGGGAGGATGAGCTGAAGAAGGCAAACACTAGCAATAAGGCAACATGGTAGTTAGGGAACTTAGACCACTCAATTTCAATAAAATATAGAGCATGAAGTGAAGGGGAATCACATGCCTCATTTGTTCCATTTCAGGAGAGAGGAATGGTAGTATTGAAGGCTTGGATAAAGAACAAGGCTTTTGAACAACGTGTGAAAAATTTTTGTGGAGTTTTGACGATGGTTCTATGTAAAACCATTGTTTAATCTAGTCCGCTTTGAGTTTTGATAATGGTTCTTAACATTGTTGTCAAAATAGCAAAACTCCATTCTCATATAGATGTTACAAATTTTAAACTTTCAATATCTTTTTAATTAAATTGTTATGTACATATGATTAAATCCCATCTATATATTAGTGTATATTTTAATTATAGATAATGTACATTAAAGTATTCAAGAATGCGTATTTTATATTTAGAAAATGCATTTCATAAGGCTAGGAGATGCATATAGTAATATTCAAAGATGTGTACCATAACAATAGAGAATGTGTATTATAGTTATAGAAAATGTGCATTGTAGTATTGGCCAATGTTTATTATTTTGGTGTATTTTATAATTATGTAGAATTTGTATCTTAGTATTAGAATATGTGCATTGCTATAATAAGGAATATATATTACGGTAGTTGAAGACGTGCAATTTTGGTTTGGCAAATGTTTATTCTAGTGTTGAATACTTTTATTTTTAAGTGTGTCTATTTGTTATAGATAATG
This sequence comes from Tamarix chinensis, assembly GCA_030549775.1. Classification (NCBI taxonomy): domain Eukaryota; kingdom Viridiplantae; phylum Streptophyta; class Magnoliopsida; order Caryophyllales; family Tamaricaceae; genus Tamarix; species Tamarix chinensis. Next base: position 21,870,911 of record CM060177.1, on the reverse strand, counting down.
TGCAATTTATGTTGATCGGGTGAATGTCCCATACACACTATTTTTAAAATACATATATAGGACCTAATCATAGCCATTAGATTAGTATTTGATCAATGATCAATATTCAGTAAATACCAAACCTAAATTTATTTTAATCTCAGTCCTTCAATTTTCTAGATCTAACGGTAATTAAGGGTTCCTATATTTGTATTTTAAATAATAGTTTGCATAATAGCCTATATCTATGTTGACCAATATATATATAGCACTCCTATGCCATAACAGTTATGTATTATAGTACTAGATAATGAGTAATTTAGTTTTGAAGAATGTGAATTAGATAGTATGAAATGTGCATTTTAATTATATTGTATAAAGAATGAGTAATTTATATAGTATGAAATGTCAATTATATAGTACGAATTATAAAATACAATATGTGTATTTTAATTATACAAAAATGTGTATGGCATAATAATATTGCCGTCTAAGCAAATAAAATTGTAATACATGAAAAAGTCAATTCGTTGACCTCGTACGTGTTAAACTAATATGCTCCACCAACCACGCTATTATACATAATTGCTGTTATCAATCTACTTACCTTCTCCATATATACCACCCGTAAAAATCGCTGACATCGTTCACTGTGGAAATGATTCGACGATGTAAATAGTAATCGAATAGGGTTTTAAACTTTTGTGGGGTGTCAGCAGACATAAGTTATATTTGCGTCATATCTTGTGTGCGAAGCTCTAATTATTAAGAAAAAAGGTTTATTTATTTATTTATTTATTATTATTATTTGTATATGAAGCATCATACAAAGATAATCAAAAGACATGATTGCGTATGCATGCACAATATAATTTGTTATCCTATGATTATCAATCATCGTTGGACATGAGAACTCTTGGATGTTGAATTATGGTGCACCTAATACACGGGTTTTCATAAATCTTGACGCCATTTTATCTTCCTTTCTTATACCTTTTGGATCGTTTCAGTAGATGGTATAAAGATCTAAGTATTATTTTATTGTGCACATATATACTCATAGGATTATATGAACTTCCGTTCTCTCAGCCTCTGACTTTGTTTGGCATCCGTGGCCTAACGAAAATTTTATGGTACATTGACTTTGTTTGGTACAATGTAGTTCTAATTTTAGTATTTGATCATTATTTTTATATTAGCAGTTTGGAATTGGACAATATTTTCTATAAAAAAAAATTCAAATTAGGAATATTTTGGCCATATTTGATAATTAACAGATAGCTTATAACGATTAGACGATTATATTATCGGTTAGATAATAGCTAATTATATTAGTTGATTTGATTGTCGGATAATATTATTAGGTGTTTATATGAAAATATTTGATAATATTTGATGATTATAATAGCTATTAGCAAATTGAAATCATAAATAGTATTAAATAAATTACTTTTAAATAAACTGATCTAAAATGCTCATATTTTAAGCTTTTTCATTCCAAACTATTAGTCTAATATTCTCTTTATCAAGCACTAAAATTAAAGGTTTGATATAGTCAAACCTCTAACCTATCTCAAAACCGTTAAAATCTCTTCAAATATCAAACAGAGCCTTTGTGTTAACTTATTTAAAATTAATTTTTTTTAAGTTGTTTATATTTTTAATCCACTAATAACTGCATTTATCGACAAATATTAACATTCAATTTTATATAAACAACTAATATTATCTATTAGTCAAAACAACTAATATAATTTGCTATCAACTAATCACTAACATAATCCTCTAGCCGCAATCAACTATTCACTAATTACCAAACGAGGCCCTTATCTCCTATGTTTGGCATCGTAGTAGAAAATTTTGGGTCTTTAGTTATTACCTTCTAATTTTGACCTTTTATTATTAATTAATTATAATTTTCACAATATAAAGATATGTAATAGAAGTTTCCGACTAAAAATAAAGAATAACGTTTTATTTTATATTATCAATTAAAAAACTAAAATCACCGGTCTTCGTGGGCATTGATACTCCGGATTGGTTTATACTTGATTGATGGCTCATTTGATTTCTAGAAGATTTGGTTTGATACCTACAAAATTCAAAGAATCAATTACACTTAATAATCTATAAAAAAATATTGGTTTATTCCTAACATTTCGTTATACTTTTATCCGATAAATAGAATGTAAATAAATCAATATATATTGCTTTAATTTTCTTTTACTTTAATTGAATTTGTTTTTTTCAAATTTATATGTATGTGATAATTAATCAATTTAATTCTAATTTAAAATAAATTATTTATTTTAACTTTATGGCGTGTGTGATGTTGAATTTTGGTGTTGAGGTTGAACTTCCGTGTGCGGCTTATGAAAAACAAACTTCTATCATAATAATATGGATGCTTTTTTTAAATTATAAAATTATATTTAATGATTTAACAATTGTTCGTGGATCTATAAAATAATTATATCTGATTACATGATGTTCACTTTTTTTTATTAAAGATTTTTATTTATATATAAGTATCCATTTCAGTATTAAGATTTATAATTTTATATTAAGGCATTTGTTTCAATTAATTCAGAATGAAAATAATATTTAATATTTAAACATTAAATTAAGAACCGTCAATGAAGAACTATAGGACGTACTAGTACTAGGCATTTGTCGCGTTTGCCGTACTGGTGAGCTGTGACCAACGGTCATGACGGTATCGTAGCCCAGACCCCTCAATAATGTAGGCGTAAATAATACAATACTGTGCAACTTTTATTTTATATTACAAATAAAATATTATTCGACAAACAGACCGTTGGAGTCTGGAGTATGGTTGGCTTGCCTGGCTGAAACCATTTTTATATATTGCACCAATTCGGTCGTTGCGTAAAGTTTTTAATGACTGGAGTTGTTTTTGCATCAATTTGTATTGGATAAATTTAATTTTTAAGTTTAGATTGGTTTTAAGCTGAATATTTTAATAAGTTAATTTCATTTCATTTTTAAATTTATATAGTAAATGAGTCGAACTAATAACCCTTCGTATCTTAAATAAATTTAAATTTATTTTTTTTAAGTCTAGAATTATCTTATTTATTAAATAAGCCTAAACTTATAATTTACCAATATTGTAAGTTTTGTATTTCAACTTATATTATTTCTACATCCTGAAAAAAAAAAGATGTATGAAATTAATATTTTATTACAAGCGACCTTCACGGTGGCTCCAAAAATGAAATAAACCAAAACATATTAAATGTACATGTTTTTATGCTCTGTATTTATTTAATAAATTGTGACAGTAATATATATATATATATATATATATATATATATATATATATATATAATTTATCTAGTAGTTGTGTGCTATTAAAAAGATGGCAAAAATCAGATAAATTTAAGGCATAAAAGCTAAAGGAGTAACGTCACTCTCAATGTATAAGTAATATTATGTTTTTAAATGCTTTTAATTATGCGTAATTAATTACATAAATTATTGTAGAAAATTTTACGGCTTCAAGATTTTTCAGATGATTCGGTTCTGATTTTACAAGTAGACACATTTTGCTTATAAAATACTATATATATATATATGTAAACTTTTGAGTTACACGTTGAAGAGTATTCTTATAAAATTTTATTTCGAATCTAAAAAGATTTAAATTTAAATCTATAAATTTGGTTTTAATTTTATTTGTATTTGTTATTCCTTTTGAGTTTTATACGTAAAATATATAATTTAGGCATGCTAGATGAAAATCATATCAATTATGAAAGAGATTTTGACGACAAAGCATTTAATTTAATTTTTAAATAAGTAATAATAATAATAATAATAATAATAATAATAATAATAATTTAGAAATACATGCTAAATATATAAGTATGGGTATTATTATATGATAATTATTTTTATTTGAAGTTTTTTAATCCTAGTCTTTATAGTTATTGTAAATATTTTTCATAAAAAATACTCCAATTTTTTAACACATAAATTTAAAAGTATTAATAATTAGAATAAATAATATATAAACCGATTAAAATATCAATATAAAAAGATGAATAACTTTATTATTCTAAGCTACAGTAATAAGGGAGGAGAAAGATAAGTTTTAAAATACAATAATATAATTTTGTTAGAGTTCCAAAGATAGCTTACATTATGGAATAGAAGAAAATAATTATAGGTTTTCTGTTATAGGATAAAGGAGTAGGGTAGATGATTAATTGGGTAAACGTGGCTCGAAGCTATAAAGGTCGCAGCCTAGCCGGATGGTGAACGACGGTGGGAAAGAAAAAGAATGGAAAAGAAAAAGAAAAAAGAAAGAAAAAGGTGAAATATTTATGAGAGTTGGTCCAAGTCCAACTCGACAACGCGGAACGGCACCTTGTTTCTTTCCGTCAAACTTTTGCATGTCCGGGAGATATTTTCAAATCTGGCATTCTTTGTATTGTAAAACAAATATACTTTTTATTTATTATTATATGGCGTATTCAAATGTATACGTATATCACTTCCTCTGTTTTATAATATAACAAATAATAATTGGTTTGAACACACGTTTAAAAAAAATGATAAATTTAAGAATATACAATACCAAAGATGATTAATAATATACCCTTAAATAAATATAGTTTGAAAACTTGACTATTAGTATAGGATTGTATATGTTTAAATAAATACACTTTGAAAACTTGACTATTAGTATAGGATTGTATATATGATCTAATAATTGTTGATTACTTATATGTTTTGACTCGATCTTATTCAAAAATAACATTGATTAAATTAATCAAAAGTTAAATTAATCGAATATTCAAACAAAAAAAAAATAAGTATTATCTAATTTGTAAATTTTGGTTTCTAGAAAATAAATAATATTGCCTAGTAAGATTTCCATGAAAAAAAAGTATATCAAGAGCTTCAAATCATCATAACCAGCCAAAATGAAAAAAGGGTCAAGTGGGCCTTAAAAGGTCAGACATAAGATCGAACTACAAGGTTGTCTTATATTGTCCCGCGCTCCTTGGACAAATTGTCAAAGCTTGGTTAGTCTCCCACAACCACAAGCGGACGCGGAGATGAAGGCTTTTTTTTGGCGGGGGCAAGGGTTGGGGGAGTGGAGTGGATGGGGTGGGATAAACTGTATATCATCATTCATCAGCAGAGGCGTCGGAATCCTTTCCTTCCGCGACTCAGCTTTCCAAAGATAAAGCCCAGAGAAAACACGCACATTGGACGGGCCGTTGGCGAAGTATAGAATGGCGGTGCGGTGGGTGGGTAAACGGCTAAGGTTCCCAAGTGGATTGAATAAATTTTCAGGTACCAGGCCCAATAGACACTTGGGTTGGGTCCATTTCTTGGATTCATAAGTACATTTGATTGAATTAAGGGCTTTTGGAGTCTATTTGGGTCTTTTGATCGGTGGATCCAAAAGCCCATTACAGTGACTACAAAAATAAAAGTATAGTCTGAAATAATTGAAACTTCATTTACTTTTCAAATACGGACCAATAATTAATTGATTGGTGGAGTGGAGTAAGAGTACGGACCAATAATTATAAAGATACTTATTAAAAATAATTACTTATTTTAAAAATAATTATTTATAGGCTAAAAAAGATGTAAAATAACATCCAATTTGCAAACTTTATTTCTAAAAATAGTTATACGAGTAGAGCAGATAATAATTTTTGATAAATAACTCCGAACCAGTAATATTTGAAATAAGGCATCGGCGGAGTGATTTATCTAGCATTTTCTGAGAATGAGGCTTCTGATTAGGGGTGAGGGGTAAACAGCACATTTTTCGGCAAGTCAATTACTACTGTGCATTCCACAAATGTGGGTGGCACCGCAACACAGAATGAATAGAGCTAAAGGGAATTCGATTCTTAGCGAAATATGTCTCCGTCTCGCTCTCTCTCGTATAAATAATAAACAAAAGAGGAGGGGAAAGAGCAACAGAATATAAGGCCTCGTTAGAATAAGTCACGTTAAGGCACGTGAGTAGGTCACGAGGCCTCGCGTGCCAGCGTGCTTTACTTCAGAGACAGAGGGAGACGAAAAGGGAGGAAAAAAAAATAAAATTAGAAGAAAAGAAAGCGTTTGGGCCTGTAGGGGGGGTCCACGTGAGCAGTTGTCTCTTCTGACCCCCAACTAACGCCTCTTTTTAAACAGTGCAAACAAAATTAATAATACCAGTCAATATCGAATTGTATTTCTGACCGGGCGAGCCAGCGCGAAGTTATTTACGGACGACTGGACACTCAGTCACCCGTAATTGCAAAAAAGGACCGTCGTATCAGAGGACGAGGAGCCTTAAATCTAGTTTGTAATTTTTGATAATAAATGCTCCCATTTGGCAGCCAATAAATTCATGGATAATAAAATACTATTCTGTGGTTATATATAGCAGTATTTGAAACACTAATATCCACAATCTTCATATTTCTTTAATAAAAAACAATAACAACAAATTATCCATACCCTTTAAATATTTACGTATGCTGACATAAACAGGGAGGTTTTTATGGCTACGCTGCTTCCTTCCTTTTCTTTTGATAATTCTGAGTTCCCGATATTTTTGAAATTTGCCCCCCCTCTCTCGGTCCTTTGTTAGAAATATAATCAATCCGGATCCCTTTATTCCACATCTTCAGAAATCGCCCTCTCATTTAATTTTTCCCCTATAAGTAACCCTGCAGAACTCTGACAACTTTACTGACACTTGTGTCAGGGAGCGTCTTTAATAATTTGTAGGCATGTGATGTGATTTTTTTATTTTTTATTTTAACGCTACTGCTACAGTGCTACTACTACGACGACGACAGTAGAGTAGAGTAGAGTAGAGTAGAATAGCAGTACTAGTACTGCCTGCCCGTATCTCCCTTTTTTTATCTACCACTTTGTTTGTTGTGAGACTGAGACCGAGAGGCGTAAAATATATGGCTAATGAAGACGAATCAGGTGACGTGTTTCGGTCCTATTTATACGGACGGCTGATCCAAGATTGTTATTTTATTCCTCCCTCTTCTGTTGACGTTATTGCCCTTCTCGAGCCGTGCCGATCGATCGCGTCCCGAGACCCAAACCTTACAGGATACTACTCCTAGAGTCCTAGTGCTGCTGGAAAATAAAACCGGGGCTCCGTCGCCGAAGGAGACACGTTTCGGCGGAAGAGTAGGAGAATTTTTGTTGGGAACTTTGCCGAGAATTGGGGTTTAGTTATTCGGAAGGGGATCGGATGGATTGATTCCTGGTTTTTTACATTTTCATGTTCACCGCTTTTGCTCAATCGGATAGGAATGAATGAATGAATGAAAGAATGAACTAATAAATAAATAAAGGCGCTTGCTTGCAGGGAAAGATTAGCGATGCACGAAAATGGGTATAAGCAACTGAAATAGCAGTTTTTGGAGGAAGTTAGACGAGATATCAAAAAGCTGGGCGCAGCGTCATGTTGTGGCAATTCCAACCCCAAGGTGGCGGCCTACTTCTACAGTTCCGCGCGTTCTTGCCCCTCGGTGATGGGAGGATTCCGAGGCTCTTTTGAAGCCGAATAAATTCTTTGTTCTGAAAATATTGATGTTTGGCCGAAAATATTTCAGACTAATTTTTTTTTTTTAAAAAAAAAAAAACCAAAAGGAATTTTGTTTGTAAATGACTATAAACACTAATGTACTTGAACGGTCGATTTCTATCGTTTAGTATTCGAATATATTTTCGTTCATCAATATATATCAGGATACTTAAAAAAAACATATCGGTATTAAAATATTTTAATTAACTAAATATATACACATACATTAATAATTAAACTTTAAAATTAAATATATTTATTATCTCTCACAATGTACTCCAAACCCCTTTATATCTATCCCATACTACGTCGTATTAGTCCAGGCACAGTACCTAAACTCAATTGTATGGGGAGAGAAAAAAAAAAGAAAAAAAAAAGAAAGAAAGGCATCTAACGAAGGCGCACATAGTAAGAGAGAATATAATACGATCCCAACAAGTGGTCGACTGAATCTGATCGATGCCAACACCGCAAAGCTAGCTACATGTGCAACCGACCGCGTACCCGGTGACTTATACGTCACTATTCATCTAAATCATTATATAAAGTTTTCCACTTACTTTCTTCCCACCCCCCGACCAATCCCTTTCTTGAAGACCCGTCAAAACGCACGTTGATAAACTCTCAAAGTATACGCGGGATTAGGGCCGACCCGAATTACATCCAATATCGTTCGGTTCGACCTCGACTTAATAAGGCTTCAGAGTTTGCTCGTTTAACCTTTTTTTTTTTTAGAAAAAAAAAGACTAATAAATCAAACCGTTTGTTTATCTTGATTTGATTTGTAGCTCTGTTTGTTTAACTATTCCACTCGTTTGAAAGTTAAATAAACTAAATTAGCTCGTTTAAGTATTCGATTTATTTAAAAGTTCATCTAATTATTTGGTTCGTTTATGAGGTAAATTATATACAAGCTCATTCTATTAATAAATGAGTCGAACTTATAAATGAATCGAGTCAAATTCAAGCCGGCTCACGAACAAATAAGTCAATCTTCTCTTATCACGGCGGTAGCACCTCCGTGCTTGTATTAAACGAAAAAATTTCAATCGTGATTTATGGGGGGTGTTACAATAATAGTATATCGATACCAGACCAGGTAGTCACCAACCCTCCTACTCGATACTCAAACTCACCACTCCTCCTTCCTACCTCCATCTTCTGCTCTCCTCGCATCACCTCGCTCGCACGAGTCTTGATCCGAGTATTTTAGATCAGTCAATTTCTTCACCACTCACGAGTGGAGCAACACCACCACACCAGTGCAGAAGTTGCCATTCACCGCTAGTCATTGCTTTTAATTTCGAATATCATTCCATTTCTCTCGCCTGAACTTTGATTTTGAATCTGGCCATTTCACCACCATTGCTTTGCTCGTTCATGTATGTTTAGATATTCATCAAATGTTATATTTTAGACTTAAGTGTACTGTTATTTTTAGGGTTTGTAATTGTGGGTGTTTGATTGATTGATTTCAACTTGTTTGGTGGTGTTAAATTTTAGGTAAAAATAGTGGATTGCGGTGTTTAATTTTGATGGGTTTATCAAGCATTCTTCTTTCGGTTATTTGTTATGTTGATGCCTGCAGTTAATTTGTGTAGATTTGCTGATTTGGTATGGGTTTAGTGCTAGGCTGTTGCGAGCTTATTAATTTGTTTAGTGCATGATTCCATGCTATGATGTTGAGGCATGTGCTTAATTTGGACAAGGGAGTGAATGTTTTCATTTGTAGCATCGAACTACTATATAGTCTCAAGTCTAAACAAACCTCAAATAAGAAAATATATTGCTAATGAATAAACCTCCCTAGCATTTACAGTCATTACACGGATAACGAAATAGGCATTAACTGGATATGCAAACTTGTCACTGATATAAAAGAATTACAGATCATTACATTCCAACACTTATTATCTAAACATCAATCTGCCATGTCTTATAGAACGTAGTAACATGTAGTAGTTATGATATAAAAGGTAGGGTATCAAACAATGAAACAAATCATCATCATTACAAGATTTGCATATTTGTCAAAACCCTAAATGAAAGTGGGTAACAAGATGTAACTGCTTCTACTTGATCCCTCTGGAATTTTTTAAGTATGCTGGCCATCCAAAAAATCCAGGTTTTTTTTTACTTATAATCATTATACCATATTCAACAACATAAGAGGAATTGGTTTTTATGTATTGAAGAAGGTAAGCAGGATGCTATTTGCCTCTTTCTCATTTTAGTTTATAAATGCACATGGGACGATCTGACAAAAAATAATAATTAGATAATCACAATAAAGCACATAAAACGTATTTTGAGCCACCATTGTGCTTTCCCTTAGGTATACAATGAGAATAAAAAATGAATTCAATAGACTATAAACCTTGCTTCACCGAAGAAGCGGCTACCAAATAGAATCATGCATTTAGAGGTGATGTTTCACCAACCCTACTTTCTTAATACAATCTAAAAGGTTGAAACTATACTCATCAATACCATATTACTATGGATTACCCAAATACTAGAATCCAAATGTTGGGTTTCATATTTGTTAAATAGCACTTGATGGTCCATCTTTGATTCAAGAATTAAGTACAATGTCTATACATAATCATGCTAAGGGAGAATTCATTAAACAAAATTAATGATCCTCATAGCACTTTTGTTCTTTCATATAGATTTAGCTTATAAGATCTAATTTTGATTGCCTATTTGTTAAATGATATATCTATATGTTGATTTGGTTTTAGGTTGAAGAATCTTACATACTTTGGTGGTTGAAGAATATAAGTCAGAAAATTTCTTGGTTAGTAGTTAGCATAAGCATCACCTTTTTTTTTTAATTATGTTATTACTTTATTAATTTTTCGGTGTTTTTATTTATATGTGTACTTCTACGCCATATATTTTCCTTTTTAATTTTAGATGCTTCATATGTTTTTCTTATTTTGAATCTTCTATAAAATTGATAAATAAAAAACATGATTTGATATGTCACCACAATCTAATTTTCTTAATATCCTTAATAACAATATTTTTTTATGTATTATGTATGTAAGTTGAATAATATTGTTATAGTTTGTAATCATATTTCTGTACTATTCATTTCTGTATCTTGTATAACTTACAAATTTGAGTTTTTTTATAGCATTATTAGTTTTAAAGGTGTTATTATTGCTTATGCTACTAAGGTTTTTTGTTGCATTTTTCAATAATCTTTTATAACTTGTGACTATGTCAAAATTGATATATTCTATTTTTTTTTGTTTTAAACAAGGATCAACCTCAACACTGAAATGCCCCAAAAATATTTATTTTAAGAGGTATAGTTAAATAAGAATTTATTAGGGAATTAATTTAATTAATTATTTTATTTGAAATGGGAAGGAGTTATTTAGGGAAAATTAATAAGGAATTTACAAATATTTTTATAAAGGAAATTTTTTTCTTTTTGCTAATTAAAAAGTAATTTAGGAAAAATATTTTAAAAATCCTAAATTAGCCTAAAAAGAAAATTTAATATTATTTTAGTTAAATATTTTTATTTTAAATACCCAAAATATTCTAATTAATTTAATTGACCCCAACCTACTTAAAATTTCCTTTTCCCTTTTTCCTTTTTCTTTTTCCTCCTTCCTTTTTCTTTCTTTTTCTTTTCCTTTCTTTCTTTTTCTTCTTCTCTCCGATTGGGCCTGTTTGGCGTGGCCTAATCCTTTTCCTTTATCTCTCTTCTTCTACGGCCCATAGCTATTCGTTTCTTTCCTTCCTTCAGCAGCTGAAACGCTGTGCATTATGCTTTTTCCCCCTAGGACGCCGCGTTCCATTTAAAACCTTAAAACTGCTACCGACCGGCCCGGTTCTTCTTCTTTTCTTTTCTTTCTATTTACCCTAGCCGCCTGGTTCACCTCCTTCTTCCTCCTTCCTCCTCCGCCGTCGACCTGCACCTTCGAAGCTCCAAAAATGGCGCCGCCGGCCATGCTTGACTTGACCAACTGTTTTCCCTCTCTTTCTCTTCCCCTTGACTCGCAGTTCAGCATGATCTAACCCATTTTCTTTTTCGCCCGCTCGAAGTCTTCCTTTTCTTTCATGAAAGGTCGAACATGACCTAAAATTGTGTCGGCTGATTAACGCTGCCGGCTACCCCAAACCCTACATGTATTATCCTCCTATCGACCTCTAGAACCCTACCATTCCCTCTAAACTCTATAAATACCCTTTGGTTGTGTGTTTTCTAAACTTTTTCCCCGAAACCCTAAGAGCCTACCATGTGCACCATCATGACTTCAGACGACCTTTCCATCGTCGTCAACCAACTGTACCGCCACATTTGCCAACCTAAGTCTTCCCTACACCGCCCTCTAACTAACTGAGCCACCCATCTCTCTCAATTCTTCTTGCACGAGCCACCACAGCCGTGCGAATTTTCCTGCCCATCAAACCAAAATTTTATACCCGCAACCCCTCAAGCCACCGTCTGCCACCACATCCGCTACTTCTATTGCGCTATGCACCACCCAAAAGTTGCTACTAATCTTCCTCCAACTAGCCATATCCTTCTTTTCTCCTTTCTCCTTCTCCTCCCCTCTCTTTCTTCTTCTCTTCCTTTCGGCCGCCACCTCTGCCGCTGTGCGCCGCCGCCACTTATTGCGCCACCACCCTCACTTTACTCCTCTCAGCTTAGGCTTCCACCATCACCCCAACCACCATCCTTATTCTCCATCTATTCTTCTCAAAACTCAACCTTTTCCCTTTATATCCTCTTTTCTGGCCACCGCCGCCGCCGCCATGCACCACCGCTGGTGCCACCCATATCCGCCAACTCAAGGTGAAACCCTAGACCCTCTCAGTCCTTTTCCCCTATTTATTTAAGTTTATTCCATTTTATTTTAATTTTTTATCAACTATTCGATTATTAATATTATTATCGTCATTATTATTATTATTGGATGTATTATTAATGGTATATTTTCTTAGCAGGGTCGAGAGTAGGAATAAAATATTTAAGTTGTTAGTTTCGAATTATGGGTATTAATAGTATTATTATAAGTTTTATCATCATCATCATCATCATTATTATTATTATTATTATTATTATTATTATTATTATTTTATTAATTTTATTATTATTATTATTATTATTATTATTATTATTTATCTAAGAAGGGTCGAAGCCCTATTTTATATTAATTATTCGCATAATCATATATTTTTTTATTACTATTTCTACTACTACTACTACTACTACTACTACTACTATTATTGTTATTATTATTATCTTTATTATTTTTAATATTATTATAAGTAATATGTGTTATTAATATTATTAAATAGTACCTTCATTATTTGGGGGTAGGGTCGAAAACCCTACCTTGTATTTTGGACTTGTGTTGTTATTATTATTATTATTACTACTACTAATATTAATATTACTATTATTGCTAATATTTTTATTGTTATTAATATTATTATTATTATTATCATTATTAGCATTATTTCGGTGGAGGGTAGGAACCCTTATATCACCATCCATTTTGAATTACATTCATAATATTATTAGTATTTTAGTAGTATTTCATATAGTATTGTTTTATTTTAAAAATCAAGTCTTAGGATAAGTTAGTAAATAATATTATTTTTAGGAGGGAACCTAATTCTAGTTTTTTCCCCATAATAGGAAAGACCATTCAAAGCCCTAGAGAGGCATAGGAGCGTGTTCCAAGACCGGTGACGTTTTAGGTAAGGGAGTACTAAGGTCTTTTGTGTATTATGTGTATTATATGCCATGCATGCCATGTGATATGAATTATAATGTATTTTATGTGGATTTTTATAACTATTATATATGAGCATTATATGGAGTTGAGGTAAGATCGTACATTAAATTGTGGCATGTGTATTTATGTATATGGGTGTGTTATTATTATGGGATGATGTGGCCCATAAGACATGCATGATAGGATTGTAAAATAATGGTGGGGAGTATAATAATGTGGAGTTAGGGTTTTGCATGGAGTTGTGGGTTGCATGGTGTTAGGGTTTGCATGGAGTTGGGTTTGCGTGGGAGTTAATGGTTGCATGGGAGTCAATGGTTGCATGGGAGTTAGGGTTTGCATGGGAATTAATGGTTGCATGGAGTCAAGGTTTGCATGGGAGTTAATGGTTGCATGGGAGTTAGGGTTTGCATGGGAGTTAATAGTTGCATGGAGTTAGCATTTGCATGGGAGTTAGTGGTTGTATGATAGTTAGGGTTTGCATGGAAGTTAGGGTTGTTATGGTTACCATAGTTTGGTGTGGTTAACTAGGGTTGGAGGATGAGAACAATAGAAGTCAATCATGCATGTTTGGGTCAAATCTTGTGAATAAGATACTTAAGACATTAATCACTTAAAGTGGAAGATATTGCGACGGATCCAGCCGATCCACCGGTTAGGAATAGAGGTTAGGGTTTTACCCTATGTGTGACCGATCCACCGGTTATAATAGTGGTTAGAGCAAGATGCTCTATGTGTGACCGACCCACCGATTATAATAGTGGGAGATCCCGAGCTTAATGAAGATAAATCAGAGTTTTGCTAAGGCAAATAAAAGGCACTAATTACTCACAATGGAACACTATATGAGCAGGAGCTGAATAGATCCACCAGTTAGGAATAGTAGTTAGGGTTTTACCCTATATGTGACCGATCCGCCGGTTATAAATAATTAAAAAAAATAATTTATTTAATTAATTTTTATAATAAATCCTTAATTAGCTATAATTCTTAAAATTAAGATTTTTGGGGCATTTCATTTACTCTTTACATGTAACCTAATAATTAATAAATATTATCCTTAACCTTCAAGTCTTGGTTATCTTCCATGTTTTGTTTTGTTGTGCTTGGAAACTGATTGCTCCTTTACATTTGCACATTTGGACAATGCTTTGAGTGGATGCATTTTAGATTTTTTGTAAGTCAATTATTGTATATGCATACTTAAGTAAATACATTAGTTATCAAGATCTGTTTGTTATCGTCAAAGCAAGTATAATAATATTATTTGGTCTTTAAGTTCAACAACATCTATGTACCATATACTTCCACCATCACAATTGTCCACTCATCTCTATTTTTGTTGAGAGTTAGCACCCATAAACAAATAGTTTCTACCTTCCACTTGCTGAGATGACGATTACCTTATATGACATGATTTATATAATAGATCTTAATTGTCATGGGTATGAGTGTATTAGCAATCATTTTTATAGTGATAGAATATGTTGGAGCTTCTAGCCAACATATTGGGTGAACCCACAGTGTTGGTCAAGTCAAGTTTTATGAAGGGAAGCGCGATCGTATTGGATAAGTTTTTTCAAAAACTTATGACTGAATGTGTTGACAATGATGAATCTTATACTCGATTTTATATATGGTAACTTCTATCTTACATGCTTTTTGTAGATAAGTCCAGCAATTGTGCTATATTATTAGTCGCTAATCTGAGTAAGTTAAGCTAGGATTTTACCGTATTTATGTAAGCATCTTAAAATAGCATTTAGGACCGAGTGCAAGTAGTTAGATGATTGCATGACACTTTTAAA
Organism: Tamarix chinensis; assembly: GCA_030549775.1. NCBI lineage: Eukaryota > Viridiplantae > Streptophyta > Magnoliopsida > Caryophyllales > Tamaricaceae > Tamarix > Tamarix chinensis. Next base: position 21,855,770 of record CM060177.1, on the reverse strand, counting down.
GGTAGTTATTTATTGATAATTATTAGATAAAAAGTTATTTTTTGTTAGTTTAATTATTTATATACGTGTTATAATTGTGCACAATCTTGTATTTACAAGTACTTTTTGTGCGTTTAGCGGAGTTATTCTCATACATATAATCCATCATGCAATGCTGTAGCAATGAGGTATGATACGTCTTATTAGGCGCTTTTCCTTGAGTCTATGGATGACCTAATTTAGTACATGAGATAACTAGATTCTCTAAGGGCTCAGTTGGTGGGGGTCCACTACTATGAAAATGAAAAATAATAATGGGACATTAATAACGATGGTTCGAAAACCGTTGTCAAACGCGTGAAAATTAATGGGGGGGACAGTTTTGATAACGGTTCTAGTTCAAAACTGTTATTAAAAGGGCAATGTTAAAATTTGTACGGATGTTTTAATAACGGTTCATACAAGAACCGTTGTCAAAAGTCCAAAGGTTTTACTAACGGTTCTCTCAGGAACCGTTATTAAAACTCTAAAATCAAAATTTTATTTCGCTCAACTCTATTTCTTGCCAAAAGTTTCAGACTCTCTTCACCTTCATTCTCTTACTCTCCTTCTCCTTGCAAACCTTCGCACCACCACACCGTGCATCACCACTTCGGCTCCTCTCAAGTAAGGGAAACCCTCGCACCGCCAACTCTCCACCACGCCTCTACCATTGTCGGCTATGCATGTGCGTGCTGTCATTGTTCCGAAGCTAGCTAGCCAGCACTTGCACCTTCATCCTCCGTCGTGTTTGAAGCCCTTGCCTCTCTCAATTTGCTTTCCATTGTGTTTGTAGCTAGCTCACTTTATGTATATGTTTGTTCTTCCTCTCGTAACTTTTTATCTACTTATATATGTATATATATATAAATGCATGCATGTTGCTACAAGGTTTTGTTTGTTTATTATTGAAAGATTGCAGTTTGTCGTTCGAAAATGTGTTGTCGAATGTGTTGGTTGAAAATGTTGATGTTCGTTGTTGAATTTGTTGCGTTATTGTTATATATTAACAAATGCATGTGTTGGCCGAGACCTTTACATATATATATAATATGAATGTGAGTGTAGAATTATATACATTTCACTCATAAAAACTATATATATATACACACACATTTTCATTAATAAATATATGACACTAGCAATAAGATATAGGAAATGTCATATAATGAAATGAAAAAATATTTTACATATGCACATGCATCATTAACTGAAAATTTCATTTAGAGATGCATATGTTAATGATTGCTATTTAAAGAGGATTAAATAGATATAGAAAATAAGGAATATATAAAAGTGAATAATTAAATAGAGAAAAATAATTGTGTATGATAATAATAATAATAATAATAATTAATAATATGATTTATATATTATGGTTTAATTACATTTAGCTAGGTTTAGGGATTAAGGTTTTATGAGGTTTAGGGTTAGGTTTTATTATAATAAATTATGGTTAATTAGCTAGGGTTAGGGTTAGGGTTTGTCATTTATTATGGTTAATTAGGGTTAGGGTTAGTATTAATATATTTTTGGAAACGTGTTAGCATGATTCGTATCGATAATATAATGGTACATTATTATGCTCAATACATAACATTCGCCCAATACATAACATTCTAACATAATTTATTTATTTATTTTTTGTAGAGATATGGCCAACAAAAATATTGATAGGGACAACAGTAATGAAGAAGGGAAGAGAGGACCTACGATTATGAGAATCATCAAAGGCATGAGGAATAGAGGATAATTAGTCGAGTTGGGATGTAATACTTACAATCTTCCCATTGGCCCTTTCGCAGACATGTTCTTGACTTACATTTCACTTGTGACCCGTAACCGTGTTCCTATCTCCTATAATAATTGGAAGCAGATTCCAAAGGGTCATAAGGAGCATATTTGGCAGGAAATCACGGTAAATATGCTATTTTATGTAATCATTTTTTTTATGTCAAATGTTATTAATTTTATTACATTAACATCGGTATATATCTACATGTCTTATTTGCAGAGAGTAGGAATAAATGGCTTCTTAGACATTGTGGGGAGTGTCTAAGAAAATTTAGGTCATATTTAGCTCGTAGAAAAATGTATAGAAAGAGGGATGGTTCTCTACGGTAGAACCCGCCCAAACGATACGGTTTCATCGATCAAGAAAGTTGGAACCAATTCATTGCATATCGTCTTACGAGGGATTTTAAGGTACTTGTTAGATAACAATTAAACTTATTGTATCGATCCCAGTATTATGCTTAATATTGAAATAATCATGTCACTATGTTTTGGCTTGTCACATAGGAAAAAAATACCCAAAATAAAGAGATTGCGAAGCAAAATAAATACCGGCATAATATGGCTCGCAAAGGCTATGCGGGCCTTGAAGAGGAGTTGGTATGCATTTTGTGATTTATCTATTTACATGTAAATGTATAATTTTATAATAATATTCTTAATTAAGAATATTTTTTGATTTGTAGCTCCTAGTCCAGGACTTGGACCCATGTACCTCGTCCATCAATATTGGTACATTATGGAAGAAGGCTAGAGCAACAAGAGATGGATATATTAATGAATATGTTGATGTTGCAGCCAAAAAAATTGTAAGTTTGTAGATATCTAGAACCCTACTTAGTTTTCTTTTAGAAAACTATTATATTAAGCTTATTCCTATAAGTTAAATTTACATATATTATATACATTACAAGACGAACTTGAAACGTCAGATGGTGAGGAGGTGGACCAATATAGCATTGTGTCCCAGGCTACAGGAATTGTAGAACACCCTGGAAGACACAGGGGCCTTGGATTGGGTGTTACGAGAACGAGCATATGCAGTCCATCTTGTGGTTCTCGTAGCACTAATGAGCAAGTCGCCATCCTCACCCAAAAATTGAACGTGGCATTTGAACGGATGGCAACAATGGAGCAAGAGTTGTCATTTATTAAACCTCAAGGGTATAAGCCATCCGATTCAGTAGACCATGATCAGCTTCACAAACCTAATGTAAATAGCGTCAAAGATAGTTGTGAAGTTCATGCACGTCTTTCTACTCTTCCCGAGGTAAGCATTACAAACTATGAATTATTATTAAATGTATTCGGTGTAATAAATAATTAATAATGTGTAATATTTTTGTTTAGGGTTTGCATAAATGTGACTTATTAGCGAATGACCTTTCAACACTTTTAGCGAAAGGAAGGGTCCACATCAGTCACAGTACCCAAACGCAAACAATCCACGGGTACAATTTAGCCCTAAATACAAGGCCGGTGAGTATTGGCACTCCAATCATTGGCAGTGCGCACTTGCCTTGTTATAAAGAAGGCGATGAGGCAATCACAGTACTAGAAGATCATGGAAGCTTCGTGGCTTGGCCTGCGGATCAAATACGTCTCACTACTGAAGAGGTATTGACATTTTACATCTTCATTAGACCTTGTTTAGTAGTTACACTATTCATACTTTTTTCACATATATATTTATATGTTCAATACATATTTTGTTTAATATTATCAATTAAGGAATTAAAAAAGAAGACTATTCCTGCCAGTAAAACCAAGAGAGGTACTCGCAAAATGAGTAACACAAAAGAGGGCGCTACTAAAGGAAAAAGAGCTAAATTTGAAAAATCAGTTGCCCCACAAAAGATTCCTTCTTCAGATCAGAAAATCCAACCTCCACCACCAATAGCTTTATAGTATTTTTATGCCCAAAACTACCTCAGGGACAATTATATTTTCATTAATTGTCGTCCTGAGTATGTTGGGAGGGACGATGCTACTTACATGGTATCGACGATTGACATAAGCAACATTTATAATCAGGAATGAATGTCAACTATGAGTGTCGCCGTCTATGTCACATAAGTATTATTTCATTTTGAGATTTTAGTACTCTTAACTTGTACAATTGGAATTTTTATGACCTCTTATATGAGTTATTAGTTATTAACAAATATACATTGTTTTTATCATCCATAGGTTGGTAGCTAATCGAGCTACGATGGAGGGAATGTTGTCCTCTATTGTGTTTGTGTGCTCATACTACATAGCTGATGGTAGTACAATAAGAGAGGGTAGGCACATAAACTATTTAGCGGATCGCATTTTGATTGAGGGACACAACAATCTCTATCTCATTCCTCACCTCGCAACTAAACATTAGGTTTTGTATGTCGTCCGACCTGATCTTAATAAAATCTATGTGTTTGATTCCCTTCGAACCTATGACGTGCCTTTTGAAGTCGCACGTCGTGGTAGGAAGGAATTTATCGACATGTTAGTATACTTTTCACTTCTTACTTCATTAGCTTATTTATACATATATTCTACTAGCTTTCATTATTTGAGGTATATATGCGTACTTACAATATTGTGTGTCTAGATCTATTTATTAGGGCACTACGGGCAACGTATCAATGGAGAGGTGAGAATGGTGTCCCAGACCCAAAGAATGTTCAATACGAGCCTGTCATAGTAAGTAGGAAGACAACTATTTTGTATTTTATTTTAATTAAAATTAATATCTAATAGTTAGAGAGCTAACTGAATTCATTTGACAGTGTCCACAATAGTAAAACGACAATGATTATGGATACTATGTATGTAGAGCAATAGATCTGATAGTCCAAAACAGATCGGTCAACATAGGTCCAAGCCATGTATGTTTTCTTTTTGATATTTTTCCATTAATAAATCATGACATATATGTTTGATACTTGACGTAAGTGCTAACTGTATATTAATCGAAACTTGGGCATTGTAGTTTTTCACCGATGACTATGCATAAGGCCAACAATACAATGTTGATGAAATTGATGAAGTTAGAGACCAATGGGCCAAGGATGTGCACTTATTCATTCGGTATTAGGTAGAGATATATATATTCTACATGTATGTTCAGGTTTGTATTTTGTCTATGTCTTTTAGTCTTCTAGGCTAGATTTATGAACTTTTTACTTTGGGGTGTAGAGATACCAAGTTGTGGTATGCCTACTAATTTTGATTCTTGAGTATATACGTCTGGTGTATTAAGACATGCATATTAACTAGATATTGATTGAAATTATGGTGTGATTGCAGATTTGTTATGAATTGATGTTTTTTTACAATTTAGATTTGGTAATTATTTGAACATACAACTGTATATGTGGGCAAGAATAAAACTGCAAAAACGTTAAAAAAAATGTAGTTTTAATAACGGTTCTTATGCAAACCGTTATTAAAAATGTACATTTAATCTCAAATTTATGCTCACTTAATACGTATTAGGGTTTGATAAATGCCTAAATAATGTCTGAACGCCTAATTCAATGATGTTTTAACAACGGTTTTTGTAGTAACCGTTATTAAATCCCTTTTTTTAACAACGGTTGTTTCTTAAAAACCATTATTAAATATACAGTTTATGCTCATATTAGCGGGTTTTTTATATTTTTGATAACGGTTAGGAACCGTTATTAAAGATTTAATAACTGACGGTTTAATAACAGTTTAAAACCGTTATTAAAAATATAAAATAACCGTTATTAAAATGCCTTTTCGGGGTAGTGGTCATACCTTATTGAAGGATTTTTAATTGTAGGTGTCTATAGTAATTGATATTAATAATGTTTAACATGTGCTTGTAGGTTCATTTATTACCATTGAACTAAGATCTGAGCATGAAATATTCTGATTCGAAGTACTAAGGTAGCCTGTGCTTTAGGGATATTGTAGAGCCTTACATGCTAGTTTGAGTTGTCTAACTATTTGACTACCCCTAACTCATCCGAATTCCTCTTATAGTTCTAGCACATAGATTCTGCTGGAGTGTAAAATTTAAGCATTATAATGTAGATTACTCAAGTTGTGCATCATTTTGAAACACCTTGTCACACCAACGATTAGGCTTTAGGTCCTGATTTCATCAATCAACATATCAACATGGTGCCTTAGCTCAGTATCTTTTTTGGTATCATCCTCAAACCCACCCAACAAACGTAGGATTGAGTGATGCCTCATACCGAGAAAAGAAGTTGAGAGAAATAATGAATGGATGGGTGAGTTCGACTACTAGTTTAGAGAAGAGATGAAGAGTATAATTAATAAGGAAGAAGGATTTGATAGCCTAAAGGAGGTGTATTGCACCTAAAGAAGGCAATAGGTTGAGTATGGCTAGCCTAGACTCAAAATCATTTTATTACCTAGACCTAGGCCCATCAGGTCTTAAAAGTTCAAACCCAGACCCAGATCCACTGGATCTAGGTGGTAAATGAGTTCTAAATGGGTCTATCTATTTTTTATTTTATTTAATAAGCTAAATAAATACAGATACATTTATGTTTTATATATTCTAATATGTATTTTTTATTAAAAAAATTCTTCGAGTAAAAGGATAAATATTTTAAATAGTTACTTTAACTTTTTAAATGGCGTTTAAATGCTTTGGAATAAAATATTATATATTATATTTATAAAATAACTATATTAAAATTAAATTAAAAAAATGAATAAGGCTCTCAAACATAATTATGAAAAATACGACAAATATAATATTAGTGTACACACACACACACACACACTAAATGGGTCTCAATTCAGTTTGGATCCAAGACCACTAGATCCAGATCCAAACCCATATCCGCTAAAAATTAGGCAGGTTTGGGTTGGGTGTAGGACCCATTACCATCCCTAATCTGACCAGTCACAATGGGTGGGCTCGGGTTATCCTTTAGTGAAGAGAAGGAGGCCTACTGATCCCTTAACGATGATAGTTATTATATTTTTTTTCTTGTATTTTGATTTTAAATTTGTATTAAGATTGTTATAAATTTTGTTATTAGAGCAATTTTCATGTATGCTAATTTTAATTTCTCACTACATTACGCTATATCATCAACTTAAGTCCCACCTTTTGGTTGATCCAATACACCATTGCATAAAGTTATGAAACAAAATACATAAAAGAATGTGATAAACTAAAGCACATAAATTTTTTCACTAATATCATTACATTATGTACACTGTCATCAACCTAAATCTCCCTCTTGATTGCATGTCATACCCATTGTATTCTGATACAGTTGAATGATCACGACATGGTTCGTCCCACCTAGATATGCTTGAAGCAACATGCTTGTACCAATGATTGGAGATAGGTAGTAATATTATGTTTTCCATCAAGGTTAACTACAAGCATATAAAATATCATAATATAAGTGTTAGACATATATAGTACAATGAAATTTTTTATACAAAATTAATGCGAGTAAAAGACATACTGATTCGCAGTGTGACAGGGGGTTGACACTTAAGATGGTAATGATCTTATAAAATTATTGTCAGTTAGGTAGAGCTTTATGCGGTAAATGTGTAATTGACCCATGAATACTCAAGCAAATAAATACGACATTGTATGTTGTCACAGAGGAATCCAAAGTCAGACTGATGCTACCAACTTTTCATCAGAGTTGATCCCCTCCAATGTATCAGATGTCGCATGTTTTCAACAATAGGATCTATAAAGGTTTGTTCATATAAGTCATGATGAATCACTAATCTTGTATATTGCAACTCTAAAATTTGACCATTCTAATACCTGACCTAAGAGTTGTAGTGTATCTGCTCTAAACTCACAATTTCCATTGCCCACAACATCACATCATGATTCTACCAACGGAAGCATAGTTATCTCAATATCAATACTAGACCACAAATAATAATGGATGTGTCAATGATTCCTCTCATTATTATGCCTCGCACTACTAGTTTCTTCCTTGATCCAATCAACCAGGGGAAGTGAGACCTTTGTTAGGGGGTGCACGATCACATCCCTGACCCAATCAACCTTTCTTCGTAGGGGATGTTGAATAAGCATGATATGTGTGATCCTTCTCTGAGGATTCCCTCTATGTGCTATTACTAGGATGCCATTTACTTTGTTGAACATTCGGTTTTAACATATTTATCGTATATGTTATGGCGAATGATTAAGTATATTTTGTACTTTAGACATAATGTTAGAAGAAAATGGATGTATGGATGGATCAATAGATGAATTATCAAAAACACAAACCTTTGCTCTCGTTGTCTAACAAAAGTAAATGTCTTCAATAATTAATGCACTATCAATATGGGAATGGGTTGGTGATTGTGTTTGTAATGAAATATCTCTTGTGCATATAGTAGACAATGTGTCAACCTTAGGCAATACCTACATCCCAAGGATTCAAGACTAACTATATTATACCTTTTACTCTCCTTTTCAATCAAGTCAAATGTTTTATGACATACAATAGACATGAGCTCCTTAAATAATATGCCATGTATAGAGTAATATAGAATAATAAACCATAAGTGCCCCAAATCATTTTTTGCCTTATTAATTTGGAGTCTTATCAGTGTGTCAATCTTTGAGCATAATGTGTCAAAATTCATTTGTGATGATAATACACATTTCTTCAACTTTCCACCCTACGATAAGAATTTCAAAATATGAATAATGGTTAATTGTTATTTAATAATAAGTTAATTGACGTTGAATATTTATAAAATATATATACATGTTGTTCATATGAGTGCCAAGGTGAAGAATTTTATCAACCCACATTGAAACAAAACTCTCTTTGTATGGATTCTACTAGGTATCGTACATATATTGTAACAAGTGTGGAAACCTACCCCATTTGTAATGTATAAGAAGAAGCTTGTTATCATATGTTTCAATTATAGTTGCTTATACAATCTTCCTCCAACCTCTTAAGAAACGTTCTACTTCTACTATAATTCCCACCTTTTTTTATAGCACGAGAGATAACTTTCTTACTAGTGTGTCATCTACATAAGAAAGGTGCTGCATTAAGAAAGACTTTTGACATTATTTGTTTCAACTCAAGTCTACTATCAATGATCATTACATTTAGTTCATGGGGCTCCGTCAATTTTTTTTGCATTATCAAGCACTCATTCATAGCTATATTCTTTTTTCTCTATTATAAATGCCAATATAATGGTAAAATTCTTACCACTAGACACACAACTAACGACCTTCAAGGAAGGAATGTTTTACTTATTTATTTTGTATGTGCAATGCAAAAAAATGACATATGAAAAACATGCAACAAAGTAATAGAATATGGGTGCGCAAATACTATGTCACTAACCAAATCAAAGTATGGCAACTGACAATATCACGAATGGTATTCATTCGTTTTCATGAAGTACAACATTTTTTGCTAGTCTATATACCCTATCAAGATTTGCACCTTGAACTTATGCCTACTATTATAGATTAACCTAAGCATTGCGGTGTTATCCCCATCGCCCGGTTTCAACTTGTTGACAATCCCTCTTGGTTTGACATTTGTTTGTGTTAGTTTGTGAGCCGATCTGCATTCTTTAGGAGATAATCATCAAACAAACAAATTCCCGTCAAATAATTCCTAGTCTATGATTATGCAATATACCTTATACTATCACTCTCCAACCACCGCACATTTTTTCTTCCACATCTTGAAGTGACAACAAAACTTTTTGGTTCTTGAAGATCGAACAATTTTTCAGATTCATTGAATAATGTCTTCTATAAGTATTGCATCTCTCACAACTAGGGCAATTAACAAACTAAGCCGGCTCACAAGATTTTTGAGCTCGACTCGCTTGTTTAACTAAACGAGCTTAAAAATTAGGCTCGAGCTTGGCTCGATTATTAAACGAACCAAGTTTAAGCATAATAAATTTGGGCTCGAGCTCGTTTATAGTGCAAAAGTTGTAAGCTTGGCTCATTTATCACAAGGGCTCGTGAGTTGACTCGTTAATAGCTTGGCTTGACTCGTCTATAATTAAACCAAGCTCGAACTTTATTTTTAGGCTCGTTTATTAAACAATATGAGCCCAAGCCTATCCCGACTAACAGCTCTACTCACAACGTGTCAACATTGTATATTTTTTTTTGACATCTCGATACCTAAAACCATAATATGTGGCCTTTCGACTTCTTCAACCCACCAATTTAAGGACTAACGGTCATTAAAAATCTCGTTAGTAGCAAACAATTCACTCAAATTAGTATTAATTAGATCTTGATTCTATAATTAATATTTAAAATATAAAATTATAAGAAATACATAAATATAAAAATAAATAACATAAATTTAAGAAATGAAGATTTTCGAATAGTTTGCCTGTTAGAGTTTAACTTCAACATAAAAATATTTAAAAAAATCTTACCTGCTTCTAGATAAATTGCACGTCAGATATTAAGATATGATTGCTTTAATTACCCCATGGGTAAATTAGTCATCAGGTCCAAATTGAATGAATTAAATGTTAGATAATTAATCGACTTAAAAAACTAAAAAGAGTTTTTCATTTATAAAAGATTCAAATCGATTAAAAAAAATTAAAATTTTAAAGAGCGTGTACTCATCACTTTACACGTCCGAAATAGCAAACGTGTTATGCATGCAGAAGCAGAAGGGGTGAAAAGAGAGAGAGGCTGGCAATAGCAGCAGGGCGGTGTATAGTCACGTCATGAATATTTTATTACTTGGACCCGGGGAGAGGGTGTTTTGGCATTTGGGGGTCGGACTAGCAGACTCCGTGTGGGTAGTGGACTAGTGGTTGGTCACGTCATCTATTTAAGAAAAATGCACGGCACACACACAGAGCAACAAAATAAGAGGGCGGAACGGCAAGGAAGCTCAGGCTGCTCAGCTCAGCTCAGCTCAGCTCAAATAGAAGTACTCTCTTTAAGTGGCTGTTTGGTTTTGGGAAATCGCGGGGGATGAAATTATTCATTGTTTTCGTCTATTCTGTCTAAAATTTTATTCATAAAAAGTTATTTAAGTTAATGAGAGTTAAAAGGTTACTCATAATTAATTTACATTTTATTCACTTTACTTTTGAAAATAGCTAAAGTAAAAAAACAAAATTTAGGCGAAAAAAATTTTCATTAAAATAACTTTTATACAAAATAAAATTAATGTTAAATAAATAATATTTTAAAATACTTATTTTAATTTCCCATAGAAATAATTTCGCTCAGATAAATATTTACTACCACTCCCGTTCACCTAAATCATCAAGGGTCAGCGTGAAAATTGAATGTTGTTGGCCTGGTCAGAGCACGACAATTTAATACTAGGATGATGGATCGTTCTGTTCCTGTGATTTTAAATTGGCTGGTTGTGTCAGATGAGATGGCCGCCTCTCTGAAGAGACCTGACGCACAGTACTGGCTCCACCAGCTATTTCCAGGCCACTAGCGCTACCACCACCACCATCCTCTCTGCAGCACCTCTGACAGATATTTCAGATGTCTGATTCTTTTTATCCCAGGGTTCATTCATTGCCATCAATCTCTCTCTCTCTCTCTCTCTCTCTCTCTCTCTCTCGCGCTATATTTTACCCGTCTACCCTCATTGAATCCGTGTGTTGGTGGTCGGGGTTTGTTTGTTCCGGGGTTGTAGATGGAAATGGGAATCGGATGGTTGGTGTGGGTTCGTCGCTGTTGTCGCGCCTCTGCGGGACAGGAGGGATAAGTAATAACTAACTAGTGATAGTATCATGCTTTTGGGTCTTGGGGCACTTTTCTCTTTTAAGGAGATAAATAGTAAGAATAATATAGTAGTAGTATAAATACATACTAAATTAAAAGTTTTGGAAAATGCTATTTACTGCGGCAAGATTTCATCTTCGTCTTTCCACCCCTCTCGCACACCTTTATGTTCACAATAAAAATTAAATAAAAACAATTAGTAATATATATATGGAGAAAGAGATATAAAAGATGAAGGATTGGAGTATCTATAAGAAAAGCCCCTTTATTTCAAATTTAAAGTATTTAAATTTGAGAATGAGATAATAGGTATATAAAAATTACCTTAAATTTTTCGGATAACTAAAGTAGTGTCGTATGAGGCTGACATTTTTGCCCCTCATATTGCTAGATGTGCTTCAATTTACCTTTCTTCAATATATTTTTTATGTTAATTTTTATTGTTAGAGTTTATATGAAGTTTATTTTAATAAATATAACTGTTATTACTATTGATAATACAAAAAATGCATACAAGTTTATCGTATTTTATCAAATAACTTTCATATCATCTTTCTTATATTCTTAACATAAAATTATTATATTATCATCAAATAAATTCATCTTCTTCATTTCTCTTTATTATTTTCATTAAAAAAAATGGTTCATACCTAATTTAATATTTTGAATATTTTATATAATCCAAATACTAAATTTGAGAATATCACAAAAGATCGTTATCTTTCGAATGAAAATTCTCCAAATGTCCAAAATTTTCAATATTCACAAAATTTAAAATTTCAAAGTATGCAATATTATCAAGATAAGCGCCATGACTCATTCAATCCAAGTCTCCAATTCTTTCAACCTCCAAATACCAAACTTCCATTTGATCAGAATTTTTTAAATATTCCAAATTCTCCACAACATGATTTCAATTCTCCCTTAGTCGCATCTATTGGCCATTATGAATTTTCTAAAATTTTCATACAAAATTGGGTCAAAAACGACACTCAAGTTGGATCTCCAAACAATATTTGAATTCAATCTTATGGGAAATGGACAGATGAAAAAGAAAAAAACTTCTTTAGTAGATGGATACATTTTTTAGAGGATTTAATTCAGGAAAATGGGCATAAATGTAAGGCTTCAAATGAAACATGGTGTAATTGGTAGAAATAGACTTTCTCTATTTCAAAAATGCACTATAGCGATTCGCATGCTGACATATGGAATGCTTGTTGAGTGCATAAACGAATATGTACACATTAGAGAATCAACAAACTCTCAATTAACTAAGTTATTTTGTTCAGGCTATGAATGAATTATTCACTTCCCAATACTTAAGAATGCATTATAGCGATGATGTTCAACGCCTCCTTAAAATTGGTAAAAGATGTGACTTTTTTAAAATAATGGGAAGTATTGATTATATGCATTGAGAGTGGAAGAATTATCCCGTCACATGAAAATATCAATTTTATTGTGGTGATCATGGTATCCCAACAATCATGATGGAGGCTATCATATCTCAAGATCTTAGATATGACATGCATTTTTTTGGATGCTCTTGATTAAATAATGATCTTAATGTTCTTACTCATTTACCAGTATTTAATGACATTTATGAATCACAAGCGCCTAAAGTTCATTATATGGTGAATGATACAGAATACTAGCTTGGACATTATCTAGCAAATGACATATATCTAGAGTAATTAACATTTGTGAAAACAATACCACTTCCTTAAAGAACAAAATGAAAGTTGTTCGCAGAGCATAAAAAAAATATACCAGAAAATATGTTGAGCGAGCATTTGGAGTGCTACAATTACGTTTTGGAATTTTTTGCAGTCTGTCATGCATTTGGGACATTAAAACAATGAAACATATAATGTATGCATGCATTATATTACATATTATGCTTGTTGAGGATGAGAGAGATACATATTTAGGTAGTTTTTCTCTGGATATTTTCAACTGCGATAATAATGACGTACCACCTCCTATGATTAACCGTGACCTAATAGCAAATGTATAATCATATATGTAAATAGTTTTCCAAGTTACAAATCGTGTTTCAATCCACAAGCTTAGATCTGATATGGTGAAACACATCTAGCAATTTGATATTGATAATTAGAGCATTTGCTCGTATTGATAAAATTTCATATAATATATGCATACATTGTATTTATTTATATTTTCATAATGTTATTGTGTTGAACTATATGCATCTACCGTTAAGATAATATGATGTATTTAAATTGTTATTTTAGTATTTATATATTAATTAAAATATATTTTGTTTTCTTTTTTACATTTTAATTAATTATTAAAGCCATATTATCAAATTACTTGTAACATTATATTTAATTATATAATATTATTGATTTATATTTATAAATTAATATAAGTCAAAAGTTAAATAGTGTAACGTGTAAATAATAGATGATTTGATTGTTAAAAGTAATTGGGTGTTATAAATTTGTATTTCTAATTTTTTTTGGTATCGGAATCGGTACAAAAAACATTCAATTTTTCTTTTTATAGTTTTGTTTACATCAACTAAAGTAGGTTGTGGTTTTAGGATTTTTTATTTTTATTTTTCTCTTTTATTTTTAGTAGATTTGGTATATTTTTTAAAAATGTATATAATGTGTTTGTGTTGCCATTTCCTTCCATCCTCGTTTCCCTAAATTTTATAAAAATGATGTTTTCGTATTATTTTCGGTCTTCATGCTCGTGTAACACTGGTGGAATGTAGAGTAGAGAATTAAATTTGAAGTAAATTGATAAAAGTATGAGAATTGATAAAGAAAATGATTAGATAGTATAATTAGATACCTTAAATTTGAGGTAGGGATGGGGATGGTCTAACTTAAGAGCTCAATTTGTTGTAATTTAAAGAACCCTCCTATCTATGCATCACATCTTCTCGGCCTTTCTCTCCAATGATGCCGGTCCGTAGGGATTTGTGGAATGCATCTATGCTCGTTAGCATTACAAATTATGCAATATTAGACAAACTGAGGGGAGAATATATCTGAATTAAGATTTTCATAAGAGAAACATCTGAATTGATTTCTGAAACAACGAAAAGATGGCGTCCCTTTTCTTTTGTATCTCAAATGTTGGTAAAAAAAACTCCATCTTTTTATCATTTACAAATTACTATTATTAATATATATAAAAGTAATTATTTTGGATTTTTTCATAACTTCATCTTCCCCTTTGGTCTTAATTATCTTATACTTATATAAGTAAGTTATTCATCAATTTGAATGATACTTCAAATAGAAATATTTAATTATTTCAATTGCATTCTTATGTTCAGCGGCGGAGCCAGAGTTTTGGATTCATGGTGTCCCTGGTATATTTATTCAGTAAATAATATACTAAAATAGATATTGAAATAAAATAATATTTGTAAGTGCTTAAATAAATTCGTCAAAATTTTCGAAAGTTGATAACACAACTTGATTAATAGATTTAGATTCATTGTGGCTATTTTTAAGCCAGCTTGAAAAGTATCGTTGCATCATAAATTAAGACATTAAACAATTTAATGAATTAACTAAGAAATTTACTAAAACTTAATTTATAATATAATTTTAGAACAAAATAATTCAAAAACTAACTAATAAATTAAACACTTCAATCTATAAATCTAACAAATTTGATTTCTACAAGCTAATTTTGATTTCTACCTAATTAATAAGCCAATTTCTATTTACTACATTAATAAGATAAATTAGAATTTCTATAAACTAAAAAAATTGATTTCTACTAACTAATTATGATTTCTACCTAATTAATAAACCAATTTCTATTTTCTACATTAATAATATAAATTAGAATTTCTATAATCTAAAAAATTTGATTTCTACAAATTAATTTTGATTTCTACCTAATTAATAAGCCAATTTCTATTTTCTACATTAATAAGATAAATTAGAATTTCTATAAACTAAAAAATTTGATTTCTACAAACTAATTTTGATTTCTACCTAATTAATAAACCAATTTCTATTTTCTACATTAATAAGATAAATTAGAATTTCTATAATCTAAAAATTTTGATTTCTATAAACTAATTTTGATTTCTACCTAATTAATAAGCCAATTTCTATTTTCTACATTAATAAGATAAATTAGAATTTCTATAAACTAAAAAAATTAATTTCTACAAACTAATTTTGATTTCTACCTAATTAATAAACCAATTTATATTTTCTACATTAATAAGATAAATTAGAATTTCTATATACTAAAAAATACAATCAATTAATACAACAAATATAATCAATTAATACAATAAATATAATCAATTAATACTGTATTCTAATTTCACAAATTTATAAATTTATGATAAATAATTTAACAAACTAAAAATTAACTTAAATTTTACATAATTACATAAATAATTGATGATAAATAATTTAACAAAATAAAATTTTAACTTAATGTCGACTGTGGTGGCACACCGGTGCCTGGTGGGCAGGGGCGGCAGGGCCGGCTGTGGAGTGTGGAGTGTGGACTGGCTCGATTGAAGAAGGCAAGGCAACTAGGCACAACAGTCTACAGACACATACGACAATGGCTCCGGGCCTCCGGCGGCGGCAGTCGAGATGGCAGATAGAGGCGGAAGGCACCGGCAGCGCCAGGCGCAGTGGTGGTGGCCAGTGGCGGAGCAACTACTCTGCACTCAGCAACTGCACGGCGGCGGCCCGCACCACACCACACAAAGGCAGCCGTTGGAAGAAGAAGAAATGGCGGCGACAGAAACGGCGAGCTCCGGCGTTGTCCAAGCTGGCGGTGTGCGTCTTCACTGGAGTGGTCTGGTCTCAAGAGAATGGGAGGGCCAAATGTCGAAGCCAGTGGCGCAACAACGGTCGAAGACTCGAAGAGAAGGCTAGGAAGGGTAAGGGTTTGGGGGGGGGGGAACATCAAAACGACGTCGTTTTGATGGTGTGACAAAAATTTAAAACAAAACGACCACGGGACTTGAACCTGTGACGTCTGGGCAACAATACATGGGACCCCAACCTACCTTACCGCTCGTCCATTTTAATCTTTTGCTATGGTGTCCTACAAGTATTATATATATAATATCTAAAAATCAAGCAAAACTTTTATATTCCAACCAGGGCTCTGTGGTGTCCCGCGACACCATGCGGAAGCCCTGGCTCCGCCACTGCTTATGTTCATTCTTCCAAAACTAAAATGATGCTTATTTGAGGTAAAGTGACAAAAGTAAACGAGATGAGAAATAAAATAATTGGATAATATAATTAGATACCTTAAATTTAAGGTAGGGATGGAGACAATTTAACTTAAGAGCTTAGTTCGCTGTAATTTAAAGAACCTTCCTATCTTTGTATCACATCTTCTCGGGCGTTCTCCTCAATGATACCGACCCGTAGAGATTTGTGGAACGTTGCTGTCCTCGTCACCATTGCAAATTATGCAATATCAGAGAAATTGAGGGGAAGATATATCTGAATTAAGATTTTCATAAGAGAAACATCTTAATTGATTTCTAAATCAATGAAAAGACTATGCACCTTTCGTATCTAAAATATTGGTAAAACAATACTCCATCCTTTTATCGTTTACAAATTAGCATTATTATATATAAATAAAGTATTTTTTTTGGATTTCTTTCCATCACTTCAGCTTCTCATTTAGTTTGAATTATCTTATACTTATATAAGTTATTCATTAATTTGAATGATACTTTAAATAGAAATTATTTAATTATTTTGATTACTTTCTTATGTTTATTATGCCAGAACTAAAACAATGCTCATTTGTAGACCGGGATGATAGTTAAGTTGTAATAATTTTACAATCTCAAAATCTGTCACAAAATTTTTTTTAAAAAAAAAATATTTCCACTGTATAAATTCTTTACCGAGCAATAGCATATAAAAACAAAAAGAATTGATGTATAGTACTATATAATTTACAAGTTTTCTTGTGCATTAGCACCCGATTATGTACATGTTAATACTAGGTTTTTCCATGTTGGTACTAAATTTTTATTTATCTAGTGTTAAAAGATCGGATGATGCAAGTCTTTTATATCTTGTGCATTGGTACCATTACTGAGTTTTTATGCTCTTTATCCATGATCGGTATTCACAGATATCTATATTATACTAATAAAAAAAATACTATAAATATAGTAAGGGTACTAAATTCCTTGCATGTGCATCCATTCTAAGGGAGCACAAAAAAAATATTGTTATTAAAATGTCAAAAAATCGAAAATCATTCTTGCTTAAACTACCTCGACTCATGAATCATGATGCCCACATACTTCGAAACGAGGGCAAGACCAACATCCCGCACTGTACCAAGAAGCGACATCGACTCATGAAAAGTGCTAAAATCAACAAAATTACGCTATCACCGGTCCACCGCACAGTAACATCACATGCCTGTCTTAGGAGCTTGCATTGGTATGCATTTTATGTGCGTCTTTGATCCTCATAAAACCCCACATTTCTGTGTTATCAGGACGAGAGAAACCAGGGCCTAAAAGCTGACGATTAATTATTGGCTTGCCTGGTGCCGATTCCTTTGTCTTTTTTTGAATGAATAAAACTTGTGGGATAAAGAGCTATTACACTTCCCAAACAGTCCTTAAGGTAACAACAAAGAAGGAATTCCCAAACAGTAAAAGAGGAAGGAAACTGGGATAAATAAATAAATAAATAAATAAATAAATAAATAAATAAATAAATAAATAAACACGAAGACTGGTTACTTGCATGGTCCTCCGGACTGATAATAACGAGAGGAATTAAAGAAAAGCCATTGATTGCTGTGAGATGTGTGCCGGCCTTGAGCAAAGGCATGTGATCGATGCTGAGCTGTGTTAGTTGACAAAAAAAACACTAGGCCAAAACTAATCAATGTGTTGGAGGAATATCTCGATTTGTATAAACAAATACTGCTCGCTATACAACTGAAATATAATCTGAGGTCGTTAACTACTTTATTTTTTTTCAGAGAGAGAGAGAGGAAAGGACACACAGGACATGGGTGATACGAGTCTAGAGGACTAAGGTACCATCCATTAGGAACTTTAGACTCCTTTTTTTCCCTCGCATTCTCTGGGTAAGGGCAAGGAGGGAAGGGGGATTGAAACATGTTCTTCACTCATTGGACGATGTTCAGAAACGGGCAGACGTAGAGCGTTTCTCCTCGGTTCTGCTACCGTATGCTCAGAAACATGGTATGACTGACTGACTGCTGTAAGTCACCAAAGTATTTTTTTTTTCTTCCATCCCTTCTCCAGAGCCACCATTCCGCTGCTGCATGCTCTGCCACCAGCAGCAGCGGCGTCTATCATTGGCGGCTCAGCTTTGGCGCTTTTGGATTTTGTCTTCGGCGTTCTGAACCACTTTATTAGTGTCCAGAAGATCTTACTTAGGAGGAGATCAAAACTAGTAAACCAACAGAATATCATTACCGAAGCAAAGTCCAGTGTTCTAGTTCTAGGAGCAGTTTCTAGTTGTTGACCACCAACAACTCAAGTTATGCTAACGCTATCCCCTCCCCGCTCTCTTTGCTTCTGAATTTGATTTGTACATCCTGTGAGAGAGAGAGAGAGAGAGAGAGAGGGTATTATAGGAAATCAAAAGTTTCACGTAATTGGAGTACATCCTAACTCTGCCCATCCAAAATGTTTCTGTGGTAAAAATATTGGCCGGCTGAAAAGTAAATCCATAGATTTTAGCAGATTTTTTGTTCTGCCAATAACAACTTTGCTCGGTGGCGGTGGTGGTGACTGGCGAGTTTCCTAATGACAGTCCAAATCTCTGCTAATAATAACCTTGCTCAGTGAATTTCAGTATGGCGGTCTGGTAAAAAAAAAGTGAAAAACTAATTAAATTGAGACTGATGGAAAAAGCCTATGTGTCACGATTCCACCAGGCCACTACTCCCTACTAGGAAATAGGAATAAAGTTCTTCCTTAGCCTTTGTTGTCTCATTTATTTTTATGAAATGAAATGATAACATGATTTCCCATTTCCCATGTAGAAGTTAGTTAATAAAGTTAAGCACTACACAAACCGAAGCTCCACATAAGCTGCAGCTGCAGGGCTTATCTTCTTCTCGCATACACCAATCTCCTGTATTTTATTCTCATCCTTTCCCTCAGATTTGTCCCGTCGATCATTTTTCCACAAATACCCTTCCTCCCAAAATCACAATTGAGTCAGGCAGTTTTATCCCCATCTCTCTCTCACTCTCTCTAATTGTCCGTGCAAAACCTGCAGAGATATAAAACAGACCACGGGAGTGGACATAGAGCGAGCGTGGAAGCTTTTCTTTCTTCTCAACTTTCCTCTCCAAATCAAACTACCCCCAAAGCCAAACAAAGAAGTATTAGAACCAAAGCAACATCCCCCCACCCCCACCCCAAAAGAAACGGAAGAGCAGCAGCAACAATATCTTGAGTAGTGTCAAATATCACTTACAAAACCAACCCCCCTCTCTCACCGGTGTTGATGGATTTGCATCTGAAGCAATGGAGAGACCTACAGACGAACGAGTCAGAAGTGGACGAACACCCATCTGTTGCCAAATTCCCAAGGCTTCTCTCTGAGGCCAATAACCATTATCATCATCACCACCATGATCATACTAACAATAACAACGAAGAGAAAATCGACGAGCCTGCTCTTCCTTTGTTCGTGCCTGAGCCGGCTAGCAGTAGTAAAATAAACTGCAGCTACAATTTGTCAGCTTACTCTTCCGATTGTTCCACTAGGTTTCCGAGTAAGAGTACTTTCTTTCTTCTCTGTTTTTTCTTACTTGGCTGTTTTTTTATCACGTCTGCCGTTTTAAGGAAAGAATATAATGATTAATACCCGTATTACATTGAATTTATTCAAGTTACTGCAGGGGTTGGAGGCGGTGGCTATTTCAGTATGGCACAATGGCAAGAACTGGAATTACAAGCTGTGATCTTCAGGCATATGATGGCCGGTGCTGCTGTTCCTCCCGAGCTGCTTCAGTTGATTAAGAAGTCTCCTTCCTATTACTTCCATCAGCAAAACTACCCCTTTTATCAGCCTACTTGTAAGTCAGCCGACATTTGCTTTTTCCTCATCATTCTTAGTTCTTTCTACCCTCCCTCTTGCAACTTAAGTGTTTTCCTATGTTTGAATCAATTATCAACAGCTTGGGATCACGGTCATGAAATAGACGCAATTTTTTTCCCTCAAATTTCAAAAAATCGATGCAGGGGCGATCGGAACACGCTATTGGACTCTTTTTACTTTCATATGTTTATTTATAGTTCCCAAAGATCTATGGTAGATATTTCTAAGATGGCAAAAAGAAAAGGGACGTAGGCAGTGAAATTTGGCCGGGGATGTGATTGTGTTGAGAATTAGAGATTAAAAAAATATATTAGATTTTGCGATTAAATAATTATTTTTGGATGCCTGCAGTGTTGCAAGCTGCAGCAGGGTACTGGGGAAGAGGATCAATGGACCCAGAACCGGGTAGGTGCAGGAGGACGGATGGGAAGAAATGGAGGTGTTCGAGGGATGTAGTGCCTGGGCAAAAGTATTGCGAACGCCATGTCCACCGTGGCCGCAACCGTTCAAGAAAGCCTGTGGAAATCCCCACTAACACCACCACTGCCACCGCCGCCGCCACGGTGAATAATTCAGCTACAGCTGGCATCTCTTATCCTTTTGGTGGTAGCGGCGGTGGAGATGCTAACGACGGCGGTGTTGGTCTCGGGACGGCGCATAAATCCATCACAACATTTGCAAGCCCTTCACAGCTAGCGTCGACCGGTGATGGGTCTCACTTTTCATTCTCTGGACCAAATGCTCCCTTTGATGTCCTTCAGATCAATCAAGGGTGAGTTAATTGTTCCAATTTAATTGTTTTCTGTAAGAAAATAAGATGTTGGCCTCGTGACCGATCATACTTTACGTCATTTTATTTATGTATTTATTGTAAATTAGCAAAGTGGTATTTATAGCAACCCGCGATGAAGCTTTTCGTGTAGTAGGCTTATTTCAGTCTGTGGGCACCTGTAACCCGAATAGTTTTATGTATTTCAGCGGGCATTACTGCTGGTTGGTTTCAGAGGATATTATGTCTCACTACTTGACGATGTATGAATTGCTAATTTGCTCCCCTCCTTGCACTTGCGTAACAAAGGCAGATACCACCAGATTCTAAAAGGGAGAACTAGGCCTTGGTGAATATTGCCTGTGACTGGTTAGAAAGCGGTAATTAGATTAGCAGGTAGTAATTAAGTAGCTGGCTTCTTATTTGGTTTGTCCATACAAACGTGATAATCGGTGAAAGAAGGGTTTAGTTTGGTTTAAATTTTTGTTTATAGTTTGTGTTTTTTTCTTCTTCTCACTCTTCATTATTATATAAGTTCTTTCTTTTTCTACAAGCAAGTGACAAGAGAATCGAAATCTTAGATTGGATCTCTCATTGGACGGTGCAGAGATAGTATCCTAGTATTGGTTTCAAATTCTTTTTCCCCACTTCCATGTCTGCCACTCTTCTGCCAACATGTTTCAAATCTACTCGATGATGTTTTGATTCGCCAATAGGGAAATCGTTTGATTCCTTGCATATCGCCAAAAAGAATTTGACGATGCTTTTACAAATCATATATATCGCCCAAAGAGAAAAAGAGAGCTGTTCCTTGCGTCCTCATGCTCTCCTGTTTGATTCCCTCGAACCACTTCTGTTCCACTGATTTTTTCCATGACCAAGAAAGGTTTCCAACGCCACACACTCACGGCCATTCTTTTGTCTTTTTCATATTCCTTAGGTCTGCAGAGTTAAAGCGAGACAGAAAGGGGGGCTGCTTTGATTCCCAACACGAAGCATCAGGAGATCGTGGCTCTTCCAGCGGTCGAGTCCTGCGACATTTCTTCGACGACTGGCCTAGAGGGTCCAACCATGATGGGAACAACACCGGGCCAGGTGATTCTGCCTTTTGTCTCTCGATATCAACACCAGGAGGAGGCGGCGGTGGCGGGGGTAACTCCACGTCTGATTTCTTGAAATTATCTACGGGCAATGGGGAAGAGATTGGGGGGCGAGGAGCCGGAGGTGATGATGAAAGTGGTGGTGGGCAACAGAGGGCGCAGGGACAATTAAGTTGGAATAGTGTTGTTGGTTGGGGAGCAAATCACCACCACCACCATCATCAAATGGGAGGACCACTTGCTGAAGCACTGAGATCATCTGCTGCTGCGACTACTAACGATTCTTCGCCAACCAGTGTTTTGCATCAATTGCAGCGTTGTTGTTCTGCGTCTGCTGATACTAACTACGTTAGTGCTTGATTGTTCTTGTTGAGATTTCAGAAGGTTGGGGATTAATTATGTGATAATAAAAAGATAAATCAAGTTTTGATTTGTACTGTATTTGGCTTTAAAGCTTAAAAAGTGTTGATGTCATGTAATGGAGAGAGACCACTAGAAGTATTGATGCGTTATTATTATTACTGACCGGAACATATATGCAATTGTCAGCTCTTTATCAAGTAATTGTTTCTTGTTAGTTGGATTTCTATTTTCTGACATTTTTAAGTTGCTGTCTGACCGCTTATAATGGGTCAGAATTATGTCATGTTGCTGCCTGGTGGATGGTTAGTGGGGATTTCGCTTACTTTTATGCAGTCCCGAAACTTTCTTAGATCCTTATGCACGCATGTTTGAGGAGTATTTTTGGTTTCATCAACATCTTTCAATTGTTGTGGTCATTTTAGACCAACAGAAACAGAGCATTTTCTTACCGAAAGAGGCTATTTATTGAAAAACTGCCGTTTCATTCAGTTACTATTTACAAGGTTAAAATAGTCAAATGCTAATTATTGTAGTCAACTTTTGATTCAAAAAATCCAATAAATCTTTTTAGGATGTATTTTAGTTGTTTTGGTTATTATCTTAAAAATATAATTATTAAATGATTAAATATCACTTAGGGTAATTATAATGTCATTAGCTGATAAAATTTTGAAGATCACAAAAATGTGAACAACAGAAAAAGGCTAAAGAGACAAAAAAATAAACATACGAGGACATGCAGTCGTAAGCGAAATGTTTCAAAAACACCGTTACAGTTTTAAAACTCCGAAAAAATGTGATTAAACATCAACCAAAGGAAATGTAGCCTTTACCTTATACTAATATTAAATAACTAAGGTTTTTTTTTTTTTTAAGAATGCACAGTTATTATAAGACAACTGCATTGAACTATGAGTACAATAGCAGTAAAATAAGACCTTAAAAAGGGTAAAATATAAATATAATAATAATATAATTAATTATATTATTAAATATTATAAAAGAAGTTTGTAAAATATTAAACTCATATAATTTAAAAGTATATCAATATTAATATCTATTTGTAGGAAAAAAATTTATAAAATAAGATTTGATATTTTTTTTTGACCTTTTAATAATCTCGTTTAAATATAAACTAAATTAAAAAAAACATTACCTGACAATCGTTCCGTATAACCGATGACACGGGACCTGTCTGTGTATAATTTAATTCATGCATGTTATTTCCGGCCGGTGTCTTCAAGTAACCATCAACCTAGGACTGTTTCCACCCTATAGAACATGTCGATTGAGCAGTAGTTCGCTCACAGGCTATTGCATTTCTATGGACCCCTTCCCTCATTTCTGTAGAACGAAGAAGGTGAAAATTAACTGTATCCAAGACATCTGTTGAATCCGAGTGCCGTAGCACAGCTAGCAGTTACATGCATGTCGGACGATCTTATCTTACAATGCATGTTTCACTGCCTGTCACCCCTCTATAGTCACAAGAGGGCAACGCAGCAAATCGCAGTACTGCACCGAACATCTGAATATTGACGGCGATTATGTCGACCAGAGAATGATTTGATGACGTAAAAGCTATCGGAAGCCTAGCAATTAACATTGTTTCCTTTCGTCCAAGTTAAGGACTACTGGATACTAATTCACCCAGTGCAGCTTGAGGGGGATGTGAGACCAGAGATGATGGATTAATTAGCATGTTTGTTAGCTCTAAGTCAACTGCAGCAAGTTGTCAGCATGCAGTAAGACAGTTGTTTTTTATTTTATTTTTTGCAGATATTCAGCCATTTTTATTCCTCCTTCCTCCATTGCCAATTTGATGGCACTCTCTTCTCTTGTCCTCAATGCTTGCATATTTCACACTTGTCGACTCATTCTACATTCTGTACGACAATGCTATGGTTCTGCTCTCTTATACGCACACCATCTCTCTTGTGCATGCAGTTCTTGTTTCACTCACACAGACGTAATGCGCTTTTCATTTCTGCCTTCAATGCACAAAATGTTTGCCCCACACACAGCCTCCTAAAACTCTGTCGGAGTCTTAATTAGACGTGTTATGGAGTTCAATAAGCCTTTCAATTTGGTCAATCCCTTAGAACCTTTTTTTTTTCCTTTTTTCTTTTGGGTAGAAGTGTAGGGCCCAATTTCTTACACATCCAGACACTATTCCCCTATTTGAAGGTGGTGCACAGAAGAAGAGGGACGATGAAAAAGGGTCGCAAACATATTTGTCATGAATGAGAGACATTTTATTCAGATCATGACCCAGGGCAGCTGAATTACTTCCTTCAGTATGCAATGATGTCGCTCGTTGACCAAAAAAAAAAAAGGAAAATTATTGACGTACTAATAAGGATAATTGTAAGTCTGTTCTCTCAAATTTGGACCGCATGCAGTCCCATTTTTACCTCGTACGATCTAAATTTGTGAGAGCTGGCTCACCATCATAAATTCACCCAACTAATAACTATTCCTTGGCTACGGAGCCACTTCAATGATTTAGCCAATTCCCAGCTAAGTTGCAGGACAACGTACAAAAGCTCCCGAGATGGTATATATGTGTAAATATCATAGTTATTTTAATCTTGGCTTATATATGCTGAAAACCCAAAACATTGTGTAGAAGGTATATGTCACTTAACTATTAATCTCATTTTAATATTTTGTTTGCTGGGAAAAAAAATAATTTGAGGAAGGAATCTATTTGAATCTCCCTAATCCATTTTTTTTTTCTGGACGACAATGGCTGGGTTTAAACCCCAGTTGCTGACGATGCACCCAAGGGACAAGATACCAGCTGTGCTAGGCACACTTTGAATCTCCCTACTCTGAGTGTATGGGTCCGATGCAATACTTTTTTTTTAATGCAAATTTATAAATTATGAAATAGCATTAACAAAAAACAAGTCTTGGGGTACCTATCCCCATACGATCATCCAATAGGATAGGAGAAATAAAACAAGGGCATGAATCAAGTAAAAAACATGTAGTCGGATAACATTCCTAACAGCCGACATATCCACCGCCCCATCTCCTGACTTCGGTGAAGTTCAACAGTAGTGTCCTACAATTCAGAATAATGCCAAGACAGGGGTGAGTGCGTAAGCATAATTTCAGCAGCCTGGGGATCCACCATACAGCATCACACTCTATCTCAATAAGCCTAATGCCTAAAGTTCTAGCCAATTGTAACACCATTCCTAAGGGGCCCATATCTCTGTTATTATCAAGCTATTAGCTGCCCCTATATTTCTAGCAAATCTTGCCACCCATTCACCTAAGATAATCTTTCAAGACCCCTCTTGCACCCGCCCGAAGACCATCATGTCCAGCCAATCATTCAGAATTCTATTTGATTCCATTGTATGTTTGGGGGGCTTCCAACCAATAAGAATCGTTTTCTTGGTCTTGGTCTTCCTATTTCTATTATCCAAAGGAAAACTCCCTTCGAATTCTGCGCTAAAAAACAATCCTAGTTCTAATCTCTACTCTTGATAGATGGGTTGGGTCAGTTCAGTAGCATGCTACATATGACGTATAAGCCCATAAATACGGTTTGTTCAATTTTGTCCGGCCTCTTATTACAGCAGACAAGGCAATTGGCCCTATTGCTTTTTCTTTCCTTGCACTGTTAATATATTTTTATTTTATAAAAGTATTGTCATTATTTTATAAATAAAGTGTTTCATAATTTATGTATATATTAACTCTTAATGTGGTCCATATTAAATTAGATATAAAGTTATTGGCCATAAAGTTTATGTTGTATGGTAAATTGGCAATATGTTAGTAATTAAGTCTAATCCTATATCTCTCTATCTAATTCTTGATGGTAGAATTAGAATTAAGTTGTTATAGATAAAGATACGTGTATTGTGTGATGGAAAAATTAAGAAAGATAATTTAATTATCTTATTAATTAAATTATCCCAATTTTCTAATTTAAATGATTTTAAATTTACATTTGAATTAAAGAGAGGGAAAATAATTGTTGATTGTCATATTTACATGAAATGTGTAGGATTGAGAGAAAATAAGATTGGTTTTGCTCTCTCTCTCTCTCTCTTTCTACAAAATTTTTTTTCCCTCTTCAATACATACACATATATCCATTAGAGAGTAAGGAAGAGACTAATTTTCTTCAATTTTCTTAGTGATTTCTATGTGAAATTAAAGGAAATGAAGAAATATAAAGAAGGTTGCCATTCCCGTTCCTTGTTATAAGCACGCACCATCGGGTTTGAGGAAAAGGGAGTAGAACCGTAAAATTTAACACCGAAAATTATAAATTACGAATTGGTATAATTAATCTCGTCGATGGTAGGAGGTACGCTATATATATATATATAGTATTTTATGATCTTAATTCCACATAAAGTTTGTTATTTCATGTATTAGGATTTTACATGAATTATTAATTTGAGTGTGCATGAATTCGTATTAATAATATATTAATTATATGATTCATGCCATTAAAATCCGTCAAACATTTGGTATCAGAGCCTGATAAGGCATTTGTCTTGATTGTTAATTGTATTTATGGATGCTTAATTGTGTTTATCAATGGACAGAGAATCGCATATGCGAATCTTCGTATTCGTTGTTATTTAAAAAACAAAAAAAGGTTGAAAGGCTTGTTCATTGGGGCTTGATCCCGCGTTCTCCGACATATATATATATAGTATAATTTTATGTGATTTTGGACTTAGCCACAACACTCCTAATCATATAAACTTATACATTAATGCGTTTAATTTAATTTTGTCACATATGGTTAATGTGATACTAATTGTAATATATTTTATATATATAATAAGTGTTGTTCCACAGGATCATTTATTGTATATATATATATATATATATATATATATAATACATTGGATTAAAATATTAAGTTATTATTCTCAATTTTTCCACAGGGATTGAAGAATTATTAGATAATTTAATAGTTTTAATATTGAGATGCATGAGTTAATTTGAATTAAATACTCAGCCCACAGGTAGTATTAATGTCTTTGATTCATGCTAATTGCATTTTTAATATGTTATACATTGGTAGAGCATATATATATATATGTATGTATGTATATATATATGTATATATATATATATATATATATATATATATATATATATGTTTTGGCTTCAAATTGATCGTGAGCATGTATGTATGTTTAAATCTTGCAGTAAATTGTCCTGGTTTATATTCGATGTCAGATCTTAATGTTGAGGTCCCCGAGTTGAAAGGGGACAACTATAAGGTTTGGAAGGAGAGGATTCTCTTAAAGCTTAGTTGTTGTGACATGGATGAGGCTATTGAGTATCCAAAGCCTATGATAACTGATGAAAGCATTGATGAAGAAAAGGTTGCACATGAGCGATGGATGAAAGTCAATCGCATAAGCTGCATGTACATAAAGACTAAGATATCTCCTTCCATCAGAGGCTCAGTTGATCATTATCAAGATGTCAATGATTTGCTAAGGGCCATAGATGGACAGTTCATCCATTCTGACAAGGCCTTAGCTAGTACCTTGATAATGAAATTTTCATCCATGAAGCTCACTACAGTGAAGGGTGTGTGTGAGCATATCATGAAAATGCGGGATTTAGCAGCACAACTCAAGTCTCTAGAGGTTGATATGTCAGATGCCTTCTTGGTTCACTTCATCTTGAATTCACTCCCAAAGGAATATACATCATTCAAGGTCACCTACCACACACAAAGGGATAAATGGTCAATCAATGAACTAATGACCATGTGTGTGCAAGAGGAAGAAAGAATTTTGATGGATCATGGGGAGACCATGATGATGACAAACAAGGGTAAGGAAAAGAAGAAGAAAGCAGGCCAAAAGGATAAAGGCAAGGTACCACCCCAAGGTGAGATAAAGAAGTAGTCTAGGTGTTTCTTCTGTAAGAAGAAGGGACACATGAAGAAGGATTATGCTAAGTACAAAGCCTGACTTATGAAGAAAGGTAATGTAACCTCTTTGGTATATTTTGAATCTCATACAGTAGATACAAATCATAACACTTGGTGGATTAATTCTGGTTCTACAATCCATGTTTGTAATTCCTTGCAGGTTATGGCAAGGATGAGAGAACCAGTGGGCAATGAACGAAGTATCTTTACTGATAGTAAGATATGTTCGGTTGTTCCAGGAATAGGCTCATGCAGACTAGTTCTCTCTAGCGGTCATGTATTAATGTTATAAAATACTTTTTATGTTCTAAGTTTCAATAAACACTTGATTTCTATTTTAAGACTTGTACCATGTGGATACTTGTTTGTTTTCAAAGACAATTTAGTTAGTTTGTTTTATGAAGCAAATTGTGTTGGGTATGGTACATTGTCTGGAGGTCTTTATTCTATTGATTTGATGCATGATGATACAAATGTTGTAATGAATTTGAACACTGGTTCAAAACAATGAATGAGGACTCATCAATGCTTTGGCACAAAAGATTAGGTCACATCTCCATTGAGAGAATAAGGAAATTGTTGAATGACGGAGTACTTTACTGACTTTAGCACTTGTATAAATTGTATAAAGGGAAAACAAACGAACAAGTCTAAAAGAGGTGCCGATAGGAGTTCTCAACTACTTGATATTATACATACCGATATATGTAGTCTAGATATGGACTCACACAGTCAGAGATACTTCATCTCATTCATTGATGACTACTCACGATACATGTATCTCTACTTGCTGAACAATAAGTATGAAGCGTTAGATGCTTTTAAAGTATTCAAAGCTGAGGTAGAGAAACAATGTGACAAGCAAATCAAAATCGTGAGGTCTGATAGAGGTGGAGAGTACTATGGTAGGTACACTAAGGATGGACAAGCACCTGGTCCATTTGTAAAGTTTTTTAAAGAGAATGGGATAGTTGCTCAATACACTATGCCTAGTTCACCGGGACCAAAATGGCATAGCCGAGAGAAGAAACAGGACATTATTAGATATGTTGTGGAGTATGCTTAGCAAATCCAATCTTCCTAGATCTTTGTGGAATGAAGCACTTATGACGGCGATATATATTTTAAACCGAGTTCCAACCAAAGTAGTGTCTAAGATATCATTTGAATTTTTTAAGGGTTGGAAGCCAAGTTTAAAACATATGAGAGTTTAGGGATGTCCGTCTGAAGTGAGAATCTATAATCTACAAGAAAGGAAGCTAGACCCAAGGACCATAAGTGGGTATTTTGTTGGATATGCTGAAAGGTCTAAGGGTTATAGGTTCTATTGTCCATCACATAGCACTAGGTTTGTGGAGTCAAGAAATGCTAAATTTCTTGAACATGACTTAATCAGTGGGAGTGATCAGATCAAGGACCTAGTTCCTAAACCTGCTCATCCAGTAGAGGAAGCTTCCACTTCATGTGATAGAGTGACTTTTGTTCGCCGTACACTTTCAATTCCGGTCATGGTTGAACAATAAGTCAATGAACCTCCACAGAATGCTGACATAAATCCAGTAGATCAAGTTGTTCAAGGACTTTCTAAAGTTATTGAACAACTAGCTATTGAACAACCTCCACAAGGGAATGCTGGGCCAGCTTTAAGAAGATCTACTAGGGAAAGACGGCCAGCTATATCTAGTGACTATTATGTATACTTACAAGAATCTGACTGTGAAATTTGTGCTATTGATGATCCCGAAACCTTTTCACATGCCATGAGTAGTTCAAAATCTGAATTATGGTATAATTCTATGAAGGAAGAGATGAATTCCATGAAAGTCAATGAGGTCTGGGACCTTGTACCGTTACCTGATGGGGTTAAGCCTATTGGTTGTAAGTGGATCTTTAAGACTAAGAGAGACTCATCAGGGAACATTGATAGGTACAAGGCTAGACTAGTTGTTAAGGGTTTCACTCAGAGAGAGGGAGAGGACTACAAGGAGACTTTCTCTCCCGTGTCCACCAAGGATTCCCTACGCATTGTTATGGCATTATTAGCTCATTTTGATTTTAAATTATAACAAATGGATGTGAAAACAACATTTTTGAATGGTGAGCTTGAGGAGGAGGTATACATGAAACAACCTGAAGGGTTCTCTTCTCATGGAGACAAAAGTCTTGTATGCAAGCTAAAAAAAGACATATATGGATTGAAACAAGCCTTCCGACAATGGTATGTAAAGTTCTATGGTGTCATTTCTTCATTTGGATTTGAAGAGAATGTTATGGATCAGTGTACATACATTAAGATCAGTAGGAGTAAGGTTTGTTTTTTGGGTTCTATATGTGGATGATATTTTACTTGCATGCAATGATAAAGGGATGCTATATACGGTGAAACAATTTCTTTCTAACAAATTTGATATGAAGGATATGGGTGATGAATCTTATGTCATTGGCATTAAGATTCATTGAGATAGATCCCGAAGGATATTAGGACTATCTCAAGAAGCATATATCAATAAGGTGTTAGAAAGATACAAAATGATAGATTGTACACCAAGTGTGGATCCAATTGTCAAAGGAGACAAATTGCAACTAAGTCAATATCCTAAGAATAACTTAGAAAGAGATTGTATGAAGAACATCCTATATGATTCTACAGTAGGAAGCCTTATATATGCTCAGGTTTGCACAAGACCTGACATTGCATATGCCGTCGGGGTATTGGGACGTTACCAGAGTAATCCAAGAATTGACAACTGGAAAGCTACAAAGAAGGTTATGAGGTATCTAAAGAGAACCAAGGACTACATACTCATGTATTGTCATGTTGAGGATTTGGAGGTAGTTGGCTATTCAGATGTAGACTTTGCTGGTTGTGTAGATTCATGCAAATCTACTTTTGGATTCATTTTCCTATTAGCTGGCGGAGCAATATCCTGAAAAAGCAAGAAGCAGAATTGTATAGCCACTTATACCATGGAAGCATAACTCATCTCATCTTCTGAAGCCACAAAGTATGGTGTGTGGTTAAGAAATTTCATAGTGGGTCTTAGGATAGTACGTTCTATATCTAAGCCTTTGATGCTCAAGTGTGACAATTCAGCTGTCATCTTTATCTCAAGAAAAAATAAAAGTGGTAGTCATGCCAATGGCATAGACATTAATTACTTGAAGATAAAGGAGCGTGTTTCAAAAGGAGAAGTAGTTCTGGAACACATAGGCACTGATTGTATGTTAGATAATCGTTAAACTAAGGGCATGCCACCAAGCAAATTTAAGGATCATGTTCGTAATATGGATGTTGGACCCTCTATGTGATTGTATTACATAATATATTATGGTTTGATTATAGTAAAGCTATGTTGTGATTGTTTCTCATTTAGTTTGTATACATATAGTTTGTTGAGAAATATCACGTTATGTCTTGGACCTTGAATAAAAGTTGGGTTTATTCGTAAAGTTAAAGCTGAGGATGAAATTAGTGCATTGTGATACATGGAAGATGAATTTTGAAAATTTGAGAGCTTGTCACTATGATCCATGTATTAGTTTCGTCATAAAGTTTATGCTAACATAAGGAGACCATGACATAAATCTAATTTATATGGACCAAGTGGGAGAATGTTAATATATTTTTATTTTATAAAAGTAATGTCATTATTTTATAAATAAAGTGTTTCATATTTTATGCATATATTAACCCTTGATGTGGTCCATATTAAATTAGATATAAAGTTATTGGCTATAAATTTTATATTGTATGGTAATATGTTAGTAATTAAGCCTAATCCTATATCTCTCTATCTAATTCTTGATGGTAGAATTAGAATTAAGTTGTTATGGATAAAGACATGTGTATTGTGTGGTGGAAAAATTAAGAAAGATAATTTAATTATCTTAATTTTCTAATTTAAATAATTTTAAATTTACATTTGAATTAAAGAGAGGGAAAATAATTGTTGATTGTCATATTTACATGACATGTGTAGGATTGAGAGAGAATAAGATTGGTTTTGCTCTCTCTCTCTCTCTTTCTACAAAATTTTTTTCCCTCTTCAATACATACACATATATCCATTAGAGAGTAAGGAAGAGGCTAATTTTCTTCAATTTTCTTAGTGATTTCTATGTGAAATTAAAGGAAATGAAGAAATATAAAGAAGTTTGCCATTCCCGTTCCTTGTTATAAGCACGCACCATCAGGTTTGAGGAAAATGGAGTAAAACCGTAAAATTCAGCACCAAAAATTATAAATTACAAATTGGTGCAATTAATCTCGTTGATGGCAGGAGGTACGTTATATATATAGTATTTTATCATTTTAATTTGGCATAAAGTTTGTTATTTCATGTATTAGGATTTTACTTGAATTATTAATTTGAATGTGCATGAATTCGTATTAATAATATGTTAATTATATGATTCATGCCATTAAAATCAGTCTAACATGCACTTGGGAAACACGCGCACCTATTTTTGATAATTGGATCATATGGTACAAGTGGACTCTCTACTCTAGGCCTGCATTTGCCAAAGATTCTCAAGCTTTTGGGATTTATGTGGAACCCTCTCTCATGGGTCATGGACGTTATAGCTATCATGGCTATTGCTCTTGCCAACGTGGGT
The DNA here is from genome assembly GCA_030549775.1 of Tamarix chinensis. Taxonomy (NCBI): domain Eukaryota; kingdom Viridiplantae; phylum Streptophyta; class Magnoliopsida; order Caryophyllales; family Tamaricaceae; genus Tamarix; species Tamarix chinensis. The sequence continues at coordinate 21,822,328 of CM060177.1, read as the reverse complement.
GGCAAGGGCCTATATTGGCAAGACTTTGTTGGTATCATTTGGTTACTTGTTATCAACTCTACTATGGGTTTCATAGTGGAAAACAATGCCACTAATGCTATTGCTGCACTCATGGCTGGTCTTACTCCTAAAACCAAGGTTGATTTTTGAAAATGAAACCGTCCGGGCTTAGAATTTCTTGCTTATTTGTAACTTGTATTTATTTTCTTATTATATATGTGCAAATGATTATATATATATATATATATAGGTGCTTAGAGATGGCAGATGGAGTGAGCAAGATGCTTCCATTTTGGTTCCTGGTGACATTGTTAGCGTAAAATTGGGAGACATCATCCTTGCTGATGCCCATCTTTTTGAAGGTGATTCTTTAAAGGTAGACTAGTATGTCCTAACCAGAGAATTCCTTCCTATTACCAAGCACCTAGGCGATGAAGTTTTCTCTGGTTCAACCTGCAAACAAGGTGAAATCGAAGCCATTGTCATTGCTATTGGTGTCAAACCTTCTTTGGAAAGGCAACTCATCTTGTTGACAACACCAACCAAGTAGGCCACTTCCAAAAAGCCTTTGACTACCATCAAGAAACTTCTGCATCATTTCCATTGCTGTTGGAATGGTGGTCGAGATAATTGCTATGTACCTAATGCAACACCACCCATACAGAAAGGGAATAGACAACTTGTTGGTGCTCTTGATCAGAGGTATCCCAATTACTGTCTTGTCTATAACCATTGCTATTGGATCCCATAGGCTTTCTCAACAGGGAGCAATCAAAAAGTGTATGACACCCATTGAGGAAATGGCCTACATGGACGTTCTCTGCAGTAACAAGACTGGTACCTTGGCCCTCAATAAGTTGAGTGTCGACAAGAATATGATTGAGGTCTACTACAAAGGAGTTGACAAGGATGGTGTGATGCTTTCTTATTAGGGAGTAATCACAAATTGTATGACAACCATTGAGGAATTGGCTGACATGGATGTTCTCTGCGGTGAAAAGACTAGTACCTTGACCCTTAATAAGTTGAGTGTCGACAAGAATCTAATTGAGGTTTTTGCAAATGTGTTGATAAGGACGATGTGATGCTTTTTCAATAGGGAGCAATCACAAAAAGTACGACAACCATTGAGGAAATGGCCGGCATGGATGTTCTTTGTAGTGACAAGACTGGTACCTTGACCCTTGATAAGTAGAGTGACGACAAGAATATGATTAAGATCTTCTTCAAAGGTGTTGACAAGGACGGTGTGATGCCTCTTGTTGCAAGGGATTCACGTGTTGAAAACCAAGATGCTATTGATGCCTGCATGGTTGGCATGCTTTCTAAACCTAAGGAGGCATGCACCCTTTTATTATCATCATCCCACATAATGGAAAATAATTGATCGATTAAGTTTGAGCCACTAACCGTATGTAAAATGTGTAGGCAAGAGCTGGAATCAAAGATGTCCACTTTCTCCCATTCAATCCCGTAGACAATAGAACTGGCTTGACTTACATTGATGATCAAGGAAATTGGCAACATTATTGTCACATATAAGAAATTTTAAACCTGTGATTTGTGATTCGAGAGATAGCAACATAAAATTAACTATAACTAAATACAAAGTTTTTCAAGAAATAACAACATTATAAAGGGATTGTCCTTAACTTTTATTGATTGTCATTTCTTATGATACAATCAATGAAAATTATCTTAGATTGGACTTGAAAAGTAGCTCTGGATCATATGGAGTTAATAAAATTCTTGATAACAATACTCGTTCATTAGAATTATTTCCACCTAAGATATTTACATCAAGACATGAGCTTCAAGCCTTGTAATTACCATCCTAGTACCACTGTATAACCCAATTGAATGATCAATATTCCTTAATGACATAATAGGTGTACCATTCTTAAAATTCAACACATGATTTGGCACACCAGAGCACTTAAGACTATTTAGAAATTTTAAAGTGTGTAGATCTTGCAACAAATTGTTATTTGAATAAGATCTGCATGTTGTATCTGAACTCAAATAAGTTTTCTTTTCATTTGAGTTAATTGGCAACATATATTCATTGATAGACTCTATAGTATCAAGAGTTGGTGTTATGATAGATCTTTCCTTAAAATAAGTATCATTAATGATATTGACAATGAATTCTGGATAGGTGTTTTCTAGAGTAGCTGCAGTTGGATCATTTGAATATTTTATTAATAGATCATTTGGAATTTTGATTATTGCATGGCCATCATTAGTACCTCCAATTGTTCAATCTCTAATACTTGTAATCTATTCAAATAATTGCTTCAACTCGACACATTCATCAACCAAGCTAAGATTTTGCAATCTCATATGCTTGTCAATCGTAACACCTTACAATGTTGCCATAAGTATAAAGAAGTTGATAGTTGCATGAATAATGTCTTACCGAATATCCTTAGAAATCATAGGTAATATTTTTCTAAAATCTCCTTTAAGAATAACTGTCTTACCTCCAAATGGCTTATACTAAACTGATTATTGAAGCATAAAATATCTCTTATTGTTTTATTCAAAGCTTTAAAGCAATATTTGTGCATTAATAGAGCTTTGTCCCATATTATGAGTTTAAATCTCATAATCAAATATGCAAGTGGATTATCTTGTTTGATCTTGCATGCTGAATCTTCAATTTGATTTATCATAATCTTGAACTTAGAATGAAATGTTATTATACTTCGTAATAAAAGAGAAATCGTTCCACTTGATGCCATATTTAACATGATATCTCTTCCATAATAGCGGTCGATAAAAACCTCCATATAAATATTTTATATATTCCTCTACGTCTATAAATAAAGAATAATCCACATTCATTTGACCTTATTGTTTTCATTATAATATCATATATATAACGTTGTTCTATGGTTATAATATAATTTTTTTATTGAGTTATTTACATAAATTTAATTGATTATAATATATTTTCTCACGAAATAATACATTTTCAATGTTTGAAAAAAATTTAGATGGTGAAAATAGTATTGACTCAAAGTCTTTTAAACTTCTTCTATAGTTTCGTAATAACTTTTTAACTCCACTGAAATATAATTTTTAATATCGTAGTCTTCTAAGTTATGAAAATGAATTCATATAATATTATAATGACAATTTTTAACTATTAAGCACCATCCGTTGAATGCCCATCGGTGCGGTACGACTACATGGACATTCTTTTTAAAAAATTATAAAATATATCTGTATTTGTTTTTAAGTAAATATTTATATATTTGAAAAAAAAATGAAAACGTGGAAACAAATGGCGATGGAATGGTCAAAGTACTTTTTGACGCCAATAATAGCCCTACTACTCGGTATCCAAAGTCGCCGTTGAATGCAGCAAAATTCTAATCAACCTCAGCCTTCCGATCTAAAGAAATTAATAAAGAATTCTAAAACTAAAAAGATAGGAGAAGAACTGGAGAAAGATAGCGAGCTAGGTTTGGTTTCTATCTCCATTTCTTCAGCTACCCATGGAGAACAATACAAGTGAGGCAGGCAACAGTGAAGACCAGCACCAAAGAATCGACCTCAACCGTCTCTCCATACTGGAGAAGAAGCTAAGGAGCCAACCATGCCTCCTAAGCCTATCAGCTGGGAGCTCTGCCTGCTCGATCTTTAAGATCCCACAAAGCTTCATAGATGTAAACGGGAAGCTGTACCAACCCCAAATTGTATCCATCGGTCCTTTCCACAATGGCGAACCCCAAGTCCAAATGATACAAGAGCAGAAATACAAGTACCTCCAGCACCTTCTCTCTCGCCGCAACGACAGCAATAAACCAATAACCCTTTCTGATCTCTTCAATTCAATCCGATCCCTCGAGTCCAAAGCTCGACAGTCCTACTCGGAACCTATCGACCTCGATTCCCATGCCTTCCTTGAGGTGATGGTAGTCGATGGATGCTTTATCCTCGAGCTCTTTCGTAAGGCGGATAAGACGGTCCACTTCGAAGCGGATGATCCCATCAAGTCCATGTCTTGGATCTTCTCTTTCTTGTTACGCGATCTCCTTAAATTAGAGAATCAAATTCCTTTCTCAATCCTCCAAAATCTCTTTAACATAACAAGTTCTGAATCGGACGCGTCCCTCACTGCCCTCTGCTTCACCTTCTTCAGCTACGCAGCTGAAAGGCTCAGTACAATGACAGAGAATTCAGAACAGACACAAGTAGAGCACCTCCTTGACCTCATCCGAAAAAGCTTCATCCCTAATGAGCTCCTCGAGAATCCCCACAAGAATTCCGATGAGGACCCCGAGAATTCCCGATCCAACACGTCGTCGCACATAATACCATGCTCGTCCAAACTCCGCCGCGCAGGAATCAAACTCCGAAACCCACGAAACCCAACGAATGCCACATCCTTCCTAAGCGTAAGATTCAGACGCGGGGTAATCGAGATGCCGACGGTAACCATAGACGATCTCATGAGTTGCTTCTTTGCAAACTGTGTGGCTTATGAGCTCTCACACAAGGGTTGCCCCACTTTTTTTACAACCTACGTGATGTTACTCTCCTGCTTGGTAAATACGTGCAAGGATGTGGAGTACTTGTGCGATCAAAACATAATTGAGAACTACTTTGGGACGGACGTCGAGATCGCGACGTTTATTCATAATTTAGGGAAGGATGTTTCGTCTGATGTAGAAGGGTGTTACCTGGAGAAAATGTTTAATGAGGTGAATGATTATTGTAAGGACCGTTGGAATTTTCAATGGGCGAGTTTCAAGTATGCATATTTTAAGACGCCTTGGAGTTTTATTTCTGCATTGGCTGCGCTTGTGTTGTTGGTTATGACTGTTTTACAGGTGTTGTATACCATGCTTCCATACTATCAAAGGAGATGATTTTTGATTAATTATTATGCAGCCAAAAACAAAGAAATGTACTTGGCTTCTGCTGCTGTACAATGATCATATGAGGTAAAGGGCCTGTGTTTTTGCATTATTTGTTTAGTAATTGCTAGTTATAATAGTATCTCGGAGTAGGAGTAGGTTTCTGGCAGTATATCTAATCTATATATATGAGTAGTTAGAAAATGCGAAAGTGCAGAACCCATATTACTGGGTTGGAATAAAAAGGGGCAGAATACATTTTATTATTATGTATATAATATACACTTTATTGGATATGTGGTAAAGTGGGGATTTTGGTAGCTACCGAAATTACTCAAGCTAAATTAAGTTTCCAAGCCGCGAGGCTTGAAATATATTGCTGCTATATATCCAAATTTTAAAACTAAATCAAAAACAAAATAGTAGTGCATTAATTTATTATTATTATTATTATTATTTGATAATTAAGTAATATGAACTAATAATAATACTTACTAAAGAAAATCATAGCATAAAAAATAAAATTAATTTGTTATTAGTATTATTCTTATCATCATTATTATTGTTATAACAACAACAACAACAATAACAACAACAACAATAATAAAATATTTATACTTTTTTGGCCACAATTTTCTTTTATTTTGTGTTATTATTAGTTTGTATTGCTTAATTATTAATAAATTATAAAACTATTGTACTAATAAATATATTTTTGAAAATTTTTGGTTTTTAGTTTGGATATATAACAATTTTTCATAAGATAAGGTAACTCTATTATAGTAAAAATTAATCAAATTAATGAGAATTAATAGATACCTAATCTAAATCTATTTCCTATTCTTTTCCTTTGCCATTAACCTTAGTTACCTCACTTATTAAGCCTATCTCCAGAGGTATATACTGTATATACTTGTTTGTATTTGGGACTCATGGCTACCATGACCCTCAACGTCAACCTCATACCCATCTCCATCCATGTCTTGTTAAAGCTCTATGCTGTTTTAAATTATTCTAGATTCTACCTTGGTTGCTCCTTGAATTAGATGGTATATAATGCATAACATGGGTGGTGCTACTGGGTTGATTCATATTTGTGTATCACTAAAAAACATGCAAGCTACTAGGGCAATATTATTAAATTAAATAGGGAAATTTTGTATTTGCCCTATTATGAATAATTTAATAGGGCAATTAATTTCCCCCTATTTGGTCTTAATAAATGGGGCAATCATTTTTTAACTTATTTGATACTATCAAATAGGGCAATAACAAAAAATTCTCCTATTTTATTGTATATAACTGAAGAATAAATTATAATCAACTATTTATTTCTATCTAATGGGAAACACATAAATATCTCCTAATTAGTAATAGTAATATAATATAAAATAAAAGTTAGTCATAGATCCGCTAAACAAAGAATCAGTTTGTTTGTTGTTATTTACTTATCTACTTATACCTCTCTTTCCTTCTCTCATGAAACAAAACATTGGTCCTACTCTTAGCCGGTCAGTCCCCCTCTTGTCTTCCTCAACATTCGTCACTCATCATCCTTAGCTCTCATTGCTTGTCAGTCATCGATTGTTGGTCTTCATTCTTCATTGTCACCTTGAGCAAGTCACTAATCTTCTTCGTTCATCATCAAAGTCAAATGTTCTTCAGCTTGTGTGACCTAGAAACAAAAAAAAGAGCCTTCATCGGTCTTCATTATCTATCATTTAGGTGAGTACATGATTTTATTTCTTGAGTTGATTATCAATTGTTAAAATTTGAAACTACTTTGTTCTATTAATTTGATTAGTTCAATATAATTTTGAAGAGTTTTGTGTAATTTAGGAAAGAAAAATTGCGTTCATTGGTTGTTGTTATCTATCTCTCATGTGAGTGCATACTTTTGTTTCATAATTTAATTGGCTTTTATTAATATATGGAACATGCCTTATTTATGCCACATGATGTGATTTGCTATTTTGTGGGGTGTGTTGTTTATAAATTATTTTAGATTTTGACATTATAGGTTTTGGGTCATTTGTTATAAGTTTTATTTCGAGATTGATTTTAAACATGTTAATTTGGTCTTTTAGTTCTTTGTTGAGTGATATCCCTGTTTGCTGCTATGCTTGGGTAATAGCCCTGCTATGTTTTATAAGGGAGTTGTATGAATTGGATTTGGTTAAGAGCTAAGTATATTGCTCCTTTAGTTCTTATGATATTAAAATTCTATGTTGTCTTAGTCTTGATTCATGGAGTGCTAGAATGTCAATGAATATAAGAGAAATGTTTTATAGTTTAGAGTATGGAGTATGAAAGTGGTTAGCATGTGTTGTCTTATGAATGTTAATGAATCAATGCCAATGATTGATTGAATCAGAAGGGAGGGAGGGAGAAGGGAGCTTGATGATCCACACACACACACGCACACACACACACACACACATATTTTCTCCTCCCAAATTCTATTGTGTTTTGACCCCTCATCTTATATTTTGGGGGCTTTTTAATTGCCCCTCTTTTCTTGATCTATTAGGAACCTATAACACCAATTTAATAGAGTGTAAATATAGAGAACTTTAGGGAGAAAACCATAAGATATTAGTAATGATGGACGGTGGGTAAGAAAGAGAAAAACTAGATATTTGAGATCCCAAAACCTCCTCTCCCACTAGCTAATTCCACCCTGACTGATTCCAGGCACTTCTCCTCTTATATTCCAACTAAAGACAACCAATAATCTTTAATAGACTTTGTTGAGTCATGCCACTTAGCAAAAGAAAAAGATAATGACTCGTATTGGCACAAATAGACTCATGAAACCACCTTAACAAAACCTTAATATCTAAATCCTAAACGAATAGGTAAAACGACTAAATAAATAGATAAAAAATGACCCAACAAGTGCAGCCCAATGCAGACTAGTATTATAGGCCACACATCACTCTACGCTTCTCCTTACATAAGTGTACTTTACAATGGATTGATTATATTCCTAGATAGAATCATAGTCATATATAACTCAATAGAGTTTCTAGGTTATATTCCTAGAATTATAGGTTTAATTGCAATTTTCCTAACTTGTACATCATGATGTAGCTAAATACTCAATATTTCTCAGAAGCTTTAATTTTGTGCTCATGGTTATGTTTTCCTTTATTTATTCTTTCTTTTGAAGTTAGAACAAACTTTTTATCAATTTCATTTTAAAGTAAAGATTAAAAATTTTCTCAACCTCTTGTAGATTTTTTTCCATGAGATTCCAGACGAAATTATTGAGAAGCCGAAAAGATGTAGCTTCATTTTCTTAGTGTAATTTTTAATGATATATATTTTAATAAAATTAACAATAGCTTTTGTGATGTCCTATTATAATATTGAAGAGGGAACCATGTTGTATTTTTAGGTACCTTGATAATCGAACATCCTTTTATATTGCCCCTTGTTAAAAAAGTGGTTAGTCTTTTGTACTTCATCTTCCACAAAATATTATATAATATCAATTTGTGATATGAAGGAAACTATAACTAATAGAAAAAATATGGAAGATTTTATCCTTTTTCTAAGCAAAAACTCTTATTATTTTTGCAGAAATCTATGTATATGTTGATTTTCCCTTCCCTGTTTACATGGTAGCACAATTAAGTAGTCATTCCAAATATAGCTTCTAGCTATTGATTATAGGGTGATGGAATTTTATAAGTAAAACTAACCTAATTTATGATGGTTGAACTTACTTTTGAGTTCATAAGCAAGCTGCAATATGAGTTATACTAATATATTTTTTTCCATCCTCTCTCTCTTGAATGATTTAAAAAAAATTATAATCATGTGTTAACTTATTTAGGTAGGCACTACTAATAGTGTGATAAGTCTTCCTAATACAGTCGTAGAAAGACTAATAAAATAGGTGCTTTAAAATAGTGCTACATGGCTCAAGTTATCTAGTTGGTACTATTAATTCATTAAAGCTATCATTTTGGTGTTTTGCATATGTTTTATGCTTCACTCTTCAATTTGATTACTTTAGTACTATATGTTTCATTTTTTGTCTTCTTGTAAAATAGTTCATTGTAGGCATTACGTTCTACATGCCAATTTATTTTTGGTTTTAAGATTGTTGATTAGAACGTATTGAATGATATGTGCAAATGAATAAATATTCACTGCTGCTTGACTAATTTCTATAGTACTTGAAATATAAGTGGAATGAATTTTCTTATCACCTACTATTTTCTTTCTTCGATATTGAAACACCTTTTATTTTCTTGAAGCCTATGAAAATCAGGATGAAAATCATTCTATAACCCATAAAAATGCATTTTCTACGAATAGGTTAGTTTTTCCCAAACTTTAATATTTTTTCCCTTATGAATCACCTTTTTTTATTCCAATCAACATAATATGTTAGGGGAAAATCACCTTTTTTTTTTCGTTGAAATAATCTTAATAAAAAAAATTATTTCTAAATTGTAATTTATATGATTGAGAAATACTTTTGATTATGATTTGAAAATTTAAAATTAGAAAAAAAATTAAATGCTAGAAATAGATTAAAACTTTGAACCATTTTAGTTACCCAAGTACATCTAGTTATAGAACAAAACAAAGAGGTAAACAATGAACCCAACTAGTAATTGCTATGGTCCGTTCTTATATGTTTCTATATATAAGTGATCTTGATATTGGAAAAACCATGGTGTTTTATTTTTCATTTTTATAATTATCCTCCTTTTGTGTAGTTGTTTATTTACAAATTCTATAGCCACATTATTAGGAGTACTTCTATAATAATTTAACCACAACATGAAAATTGCATGCATTCATATCCACTTCTCTAAGCCATGTAATTATATATATTTTTTGAATACATTATCTCCACATTTAGAAAGATGTTGTAGTGTTTTTATATAGGTTTGTTCTCAAGTAATAAGATGGGGATTAAGGGGGAAAGAGTTCATCTGCATTTGGATGTGTTAGAGTTCCATTTTTAAAGCTTGAAAGTAAAAAAAAAAGATTACCAAATTTTGGTATATAAGTCACTTTAGAGGGTTTTTAAGTTACTTTAAATGATTCCTAAGTATATTCAATAGGGGGCCACTCTATTGAAGCACCCATCCCTATTTTCCATGACTTCCAGATGTTGTAACCACATCCCCTTTTATTATCTATATATTTACATTGTGGAGGCCTGTGGCCTTCTCAAGAGGCTACAAGCCTATTCTGTGTAGTAGAAGGGGACGCAATATCTTGAGCCACCATAGCATTATGTTCTTCATTAGTATGGCTATGCCGATCCCTAACAATAACTCATTTTTTGTTGAAGTTTTGGTAGAGTAAAAAATGCATTAACTAATTAAGACATTATTAGGCTAATTTATTGGTAAAAATAAAACTGAGCTAGAGTACCTTTGTGCTCATGACTTGGGATAAAAGTTGAGATGGAGTAGTTGCTAGCCAGTGCTCAAAAAAGAGAGGAAGAAGCTTTGGAAAGAGAATCAAAGAGAAAGGAATAATCTTAAGAAAGAAAATATAAGATCCGTGCTAAATTCAAAGCAATTCATGATTTTATGAATTATTTTTCTCTTAACGTTAGTCTATTCTTTTATATAATGTCTATTTTTTATGTATTGAAATTCAATTAAATAATAATTTTTCATAACTAAAATGTTTTCCTTGATTATGTTTTACTATGATAGAAACTAAGATTTTATACAAGAAATTTATCAACTTATTTTATTATGTTATAATTCCATATTCAACGTTTACAGTTTTACCTTATTTGATTAAGTATTTCAACATGAAAACCATTGATACATATGCATTGTTGCTTAATGTACAAATCATATTTCTTATTATTCAATATATAACCTTATTTATTATTTCAAATTGATTTTGTGAAACTTTATTACTGTATTTTATATGCATATAAATTATCAGAATAAAATAGAAATTTTTTAAGGAATCAAATAGGGTAATATTGTTGCTATAATAGATTGGTCAAATAGGGAAATGACATAAACATTGGCATAATAGTTTTAACTCAAATAGATAAATCATTTTTCCCTAATAGGTAGGCTAAATAGGACAATAATTTTGTCTTAATGGGTAGAACAAATAGGATGATATTTTAAAAGTTTCCTTAGTAGCTTCAACTCAAATAAGGCAATAATATTGCTGCCGTTGACAACAATCAATTAAGGTAATCATAATTGCCTCATTAGAGTAAAAAAAAATAGGGTAATTTAAATTTTCATCCTTATAACTATAATAGGGCGCAAATAATAAGTAATTTTTTCCTCCTCCATTAGGCTAATAGGGAAAATTTTTCATCGAATAGGGTAAATTAAATTACCCTATTTGACAATATATCTTGTAGTGTATTTCTGATTTCACAACTTTTCTCATGCACTTTCTAGATTATCTAGCAACAATTCTGTTAAGGTATATTTCTCCTGTAGAATGGGTTGAAACTTGTAAGATATTTCAACATTATTGATAATAGTAGCGATGAGGGAATTTTTTGAAATTTATTAGAGGTTAAAAGATTATGAAATTTATGATAAACATCGAGGATGAACTTGGTCAAATGCACATAGAAATTCTTTGAGTGACTTACATGCCAATTAATGGAATCTAGAGGCATTTGAAACTAATTTACTTAATGTAATTAGATTTTCTTATACTGTGGGTTTAAAATTAGTGTTTGTAGAAGACTTTACATTATTGGGTATGTTATTTTATGCACTCAAATTCTCCATCTCCTATTCTCAATTTTAGTTCTTGCACATGAAAACATTCAATTGATTTAATATCTATCCCATATAAAAATAAATTAAGGTACCACATCTATGAGTCTATAGTGTAAGCTTAGGGATGTAAATAAGCTGCGTCTAATACCTTTAGCTCAGGTTCAATTTTTTTCACTAAACTAATGAACCGAGTCAAGTCAAGCTTAAACTATAATGACGTCAAACTAATTTTTTTTGGACTTGATGTCGGCTCGTTTAGTTAAACAAGCTGAATTAAATCAAGCTTTTCATGAGTCGAGTCAAATAATTCGTAATCTGACTTGGTTCATTTATGTTCCTATGAAAGACTATGCCAAGCTTTTATTGTCCATATTAGTTTGGTTAGTAAGTTTGTTATGTTAATAGTTAATACTTATGCATGAAGGTTTGATTATATTTTGGGTCATGGTTATACTTGGTGCATCTACTTATCGACATATTAGAATTGGTTCGATAGTTAATGCGAGGTAAAGGTGATCAACAAGGATAAAAATAGTTGTCTCGAGTATATGTGAGTTGGACTATAGTTGAAAATAGTATTTTTATATGACATTTTATTTAGCACTGCTAATATATTAATTGCTATTTATAGGATTCTATGACTATCGAACTCACATTATTCTCAAATACATTTTCATATAAATAACGTGTTCCTTGGCCATCGTGTACTTAATTAAATATTACCATAAAATAACATTTTGGTTTTTTGCTTTATAAAATATTTATTTATAAACTATGCACACTTTAAGTCATGAAATATCTAGTTTTTTATATTCAAGATTTTAAATGAAAGTGAGATCAAGCGTATATTGAAATTTATTTTTAAGATAATCTTTATGTATACGATAAATTTTTATGTCATATTTTTATTATTAGGACTTCTAAATTATTTTATTATTGTGCTCATTAAAGGTAGGGTAGACCTTTTCTAACATATTGAGAAGTGGGAGCTAACTAACTGATATTGTATTTATTTATAGTACACTACTTATGACACCCTTCTAGACCCCACTATCTGCTGGAGAACACATTGACTAGCTTTTTGTTTTGGCATATAACCATAAAAGACCTTTGATGTGGCATTGTTATAGTCATGCATAACAATCATAACCATCCTAAAACTTTAACTTGACTGGTATCGTTCTGTTGAATTGGTTATCCAATCTTAATAAACATTCTAACTTTATTTGATTGGTTAATTGTTGATTGATTAATTTTATTATTGAGTTATGGATTATTTTTATGAGACATTTTATTCATTATTAACAAAGCTTTTCTCAAATTTTGTTAGTTATTATTTTAATTCCTTTGGTTTCTAATATTATTTCAACAAGATTTTTTTTTTGAAAATTTGATATTTTGCTAGATTGTTTTGTATGTGAAATATTATTTTGGAATTATCTCTATTTTAATTGATAGGCCATGATTAGTGACTATTAATACCTAGATCATGAAAAATCTTATTCTTGGCTTGATCTCTATTTTGATGCTATAATTAAGATATTTTTGAAAATTTCAATATAATTAATGTTTAGAAGCAACCACATTAATCATTGATGTAATTTATATGCCAAACTAAAATATTATTACTTGACCTAAAATTGTGAGACCATATGGTTTGTTAACATTAAGATATGATAATCATATAAGAGGAATCTATATAGGCCTTGCCTATAGCTAAATGACTATCTTTGTGTGAATTCCAATTTACAGTTGATCATGCTTAATATTTGTGTCTCATACTACTTTTAGTAAGAAATCTCTCCTACATGAGAATGATACTAACTACTCTATCAATAGAACATAAACTGCCATACCCCATAACTACACCCTAGTTAGGAGGTGTAGTCGCAGGGTACCATACAATTGGAACCTTACACAGCTAGCAAGGATATAACCTAAAATAGGTTTCTATAACCTACTAATATCTCAAAATACAATAATTCAAGGTCTATGCTTGGTATTCAAGGAATCAATCATCCTATATTAAATAAAAATAATTAAAATACACTATTATTAACCAAGGAGAATACAAACATAACCTAAAAATTCTAAGAAAAAAACCCAATCAAATACTTAAAGACTTCAATATTTTCAATACTAGAATGCATTCTCTTATATACAAAATTTCTCTTCATTTGAAATTGGAATGGTGAGAGGAGAATGAGAAAAACCATAACTAACCAGTATTTTCCTTACTAACTAGATCCAAAACTAAAATAAAATAAAAAAAAACATAGAAGGGTTAGTAGGATTTGATGAACAATTTGGTATTAACATCAAAAAGATAAAATAACAAAATACTAATAAAGTATATGTAGTTGGTTTCCTTTCATAGTTGGGACCAATACTAATGGCACTGATTGACAAACCCCTAGTCGTTTAACAGAGTTTGGTTACTTTGGCATCCTATTTAGTGCACTAAATATAATAACGTAAGCATTAATGATTAACTAACCTCACACTATTATGATTCTGGTGGTGAGAGTTGACCACACTCTTAGGGGCACATTCATAAAATAATTAAAAAGTCCCATTAACATAAATACGGTATAATAATTTATAAAATAAAAAAAATTAATTATCTTAAAATCATATATCAATAAATGCTTGATCTCATTTTCATACAAAATACAAAGTATGAAAAATCATATATTTTATGACTTAAAATTGGCGTAGTTTATAAAATAATATTTTATAAAACAAAACATAAAATGAGAAATAATTGCAAAACCATATTCCTTTAAGTATGGAAGATTCATTGAAAAATTTACTTCCCTAAAACATTCTCTCTTCTTCTTTCTCACCTTAATTTATAAACTCACATCTCTATACCCCAAATAATTGCCTTCCATTCCAAATTTACCTTTCCCATTTCTTCCATCTCTTAACTCTCTCTTATCTTTGTTCCCTCTCCCACCCTAACTCTATCTATTGTAAGTCTCTAAAATCTCCTTCAAAAATCATTAATTGAAGACAATAATCAAGATTTTGAGACATTTTACATTTAAAGGTATGAGTATTGTTAATTTTGTTGTTGTTAAATTTCCTTATTCTTGAAGGGTAATAATATGCAAGATTTTGTACTTTCATTTTTTAATTTTATTTGTTATTTGATTTAAATTATTATTTTTATGGAGATATCAAACTTATATTAGTATACGTTTTTGTTGAAGTTAGAGCTTCGAAGAGTAACAATAGAGTTTGGGGATGGCCTAGTGTGGCAGCGGCAAGTGGCTCACTTGTAAGTCATGTCTACTAATGAGTGACTTATTAAATGCTCTCCCCTCAACACACATAGATTAATTTTCAACCTCTTCTTTCTCGCATGTTAAACATGGTCTCAAATGGGTGATTTACCTGTCAAACATCCACACTAATGGATGAGTCACCCGTCCATCCTTACCTCATCTAGGCGACTCACTAGTCAATGCCTTTAACCTTAAACCCTTTGATGTGAGCCCAAACCTTAACATAAACCCTTTAACCATTAACAATTAAACTTTAAACCTTAAACATTAAACCATAATCTTCAAACCATAAACTCTAAACCATAAAATCTAAATCCCAAATGCTTACACATAAACCCCAAACCCTAAAGATTTAACCATAAACTTAAAACCTTAAACAATTAATCCATAAACCCTAAACCTAAAATCTCTATCCCTAAATCCTAAACACTTATCCTTAGACCATAAGCTCTTCACTAAAAATCCAAACACTAAACCCAAAACCACAAATCACTGATGAGCTAAAACATAATATTTATTAATTATATTTTTGTTATAATTATCATATGGCTGGTAGATACAAGGATATGAGGTAGGTTACTCCTACTTCTATTAGGGTGGTGAATAGGACAATCATTACTAGTGCTAGAGCATGAGCTACAATGGAGAGTGAGAAAGCTCATTGTATTGTAGAAACAAATCATGTGTCATTTGAGGAGGAGTATGATGATTTTATAGCAAGAGAACTTTTACTGATACTAGCATATATGGCCAAGTAGCAAAATCTGCTTCCACATCAGCGTTAAATGATGATTGGTGATTAACTGGACCTACACGTAGGGATCTACTAATTCTTTTTCTTCTAACTAGTTTTGAGGGTCATGTGGCATAAACCATATTGAATGATGATAAAATAATTTTTATAATTATATAGATTGGTTGCTATTTTGTTACACTATAATTAATTATTTTAATATTTTTTTTCATAGCAACCACACTTTATGCTGAGGGTTCAACCTAAGAATAAAATATTGAGGACAATATCATATGGAATGCTCAGAAAATAATTTTTATAATTATATAGATTGGTTATTATTTTTTAAGAATGCACTTTAATATTTTAATATTTCTTATTATAGAAAAAACACTTTGTGCTAAGGGTTCAACCCAAGACAAAGAGCTTGAGGATACTACTAGTAGATAATGTCGGCATAGATCTTACCTAAGATTACATCAAGAACATATGCTTGAAGGACCTATGTAAGATATACTTCCACTAATATTATGATCTTCTCATCTTCGCTTTTCTTAAGAGGTGGAACCCAGAAACTAATAACTTCCTCTTCCATTTAGTGATATGACTATAGCCCAACATGGCTAGATTTACATTGTGGGTATGAATTGTCATGGGCATGTGTGTACTAGCAAGTATTTTTTTCTAGTGATGGCAGTGTGGCAAAGCTTCTAACTAACATATGGGGTGAATGTAAGATGATGGTGAACTTGAATTTTGTGAAGGGCACCTATTTTTTTTAAGCTTATTATTGAGTGGGTTTACAATGATGAGTCTTATGCCTGGTTTTATTTGTGATATCCTCTATTTTGCATGATTTTTGTAGATAATTCCAACAATTGTGCTTTATTGTTAGTGCTTACATTATTATCTTATTTAAGTAAGTTAGGTGATCGTGCCCTTAGAGCTTATCCTCTATCATATTTATATAGGCACCTTTAGATATGAATAGGTACAAGAAGCTAGGCGGTTGCATGAAACTATTAGAGGTAATTATTTATTACTAATTATTAGTTAAAAAAGTTGCTTTATTGTTAGTTTAATTTATTATGTGTGTAATATAATTGTGCACATGCATGGATATACGGGTATTTTCCTTACTTTTGGTTGATTTATTCTCTTACATATAATCCATCATGCAATGCCACATCAATAAGATAGGATAAATCTCGTTAGATACTTTCCTCTGATTCAATAGATGAACTGTTCAGTATAGGAGGCAACAATTAAGTCACATACTTTATTGGAGGGTTTTCAATTGATATGAATAATATTAATACTATTTTACATATATTTGTAGGTTGATTTCTTATTATTGGAAGAAGATCCATTGATGAGACATCATTATTCGGTGTACAAAGGCAGCTTGCGCTTCATGGATATTATGGAGCCTTATATGCAAGACTGAGTTTCCCAACAATTTGGATACACCCAACTTATTTTGATTGGTCCTATCATTCTAACACATGGATTCTATCATAGAGCAAACATAAAGGAGTTTAAGGAATATTACTCCAGTTAGGCATCATTTTGAAATCCTTAGCCACACCATCGAATGGAATTCATCTTCCAATTTCAACAGTTGACATATTAACATGATGCCTCAGCTCACTACCTTCCTTGGCATCATCCTCTGACTCATAATATAGTCAATTGTGCACTAGTAGGATTGAGTGATTCCCCATACATTAGGAAAGAAGTAGAGATGAAAAATGTATTGATGGGTGGGTTATGTTATTGGTTTAAAGAAGTGAATAAGGGTAGAATTGATAATGATGATGGTTTTGATAGGCTAAAGGAAGTCCAATTTGCCATGAGTGGGCTTATATGCTTATCTAGTGAAGAGGATGAGCCTGTCCAACCCCTTGCAAATTATGATTTTGATGATAGTTAGTATTTTTTTTGTACTTCAATTTTAAATTTTTATGGATTGTTATAACTTTTTTAACCTACCAATTTTTTTGTTTTCTAATTTTAAATTCTCATAGATATTCATTAACAAGTACATAAAATTCTACAAGAAAATAATTAAGAGAAAGTGATAAAATAAATTGCATAAATTTCTACACCAAACTTGTTACATTACAACAAATTATTAACCAAAGTGTCCCCCTTAGTAGGTGCCCATATCTAGTGTATTCTGATATAGCTGAATGAATCACGATATAGCTTATCCCATCTAGATACACTTGGATTAATATGACTGTAACACTAATTAGTTTCATGTGATAATTATATATTTTTTTTATTAAAGTTAACTATGGTAATGTATAGTATCATAAAATGAGATTATTATGGTATTATAAAAGTAAAAGTCTTCTAGAATTGATGCAATGTTGATACGAGAAAGGGTTGATGATTTCGTTGTAATGAAACATCTCGTGTGTAAATGGTTAATCATATGTCAACCTGAAGTAATACTTACATTCCAAGGCTTTGAGATGAATCATATTCATCTTCAATTAATTCCAATGCTCTATGGAATACAACATACACTAGCTTCTTGAATAATATGCCATATGTAGAGTAATGTAGAATAATAACTCAGGATTGCTCCAACTCTTTTTTCACCTCACTAATTTAGAGTTTTATTAGTGTGTCGATATTTGTGTATAATTTGTAAAAAATCATATGCGATGATGGTATATATTTCTTTAGCTTACCATGTTCACTTTCTACCCTATGATTTGAATTTCAAAATATAAGCAATGGTTAATGGTTATTTAATAATAAGTGAAATGACATTGAACATTTACAACAAAATAATTATATCTGTTGATTGTAGGAGTGCTAAATTAAAGAATATTGTCAACCCATATGGAAATAAACCCCTCCTTATATGGATTCAATCATGTCTCATACATATATTATAATAGATATGGAAATATGCTCCATTCGTTATGCATAAGTAGAGACTCAATTTTATATGTCTCAATTTTAGTGGCTTTTATAATTTTCCTCCATCTACCTAGGAAGTGTTTTCCTACTACTATATGTCCTAGATTTTTTATCGCATGAGAGAGAATATTCTTATGAATATGCTATATATAAAAAGGTGTTGCATTAGGAATCTTTGGGTACTATTTTTATCAGTCTCAATTCTATATCAGATAATCACCACATTTGGTTCATGGGACTCCATCAATCTATTTACCTTATTAAGCATCCATTCATAATTATATTTTTTTCCTTCATCATAAATTCCAAGGCAATAATAAATTTCTTATCACTAAACACACAACCAACCACCTTTAAGAAAGATGATTGTACTTATTTGTTTTATATGTGCAATTGAAATAAATGGCATATGGAAAAACATACAAAAAAGCAATAGAATCTGGGTTCATAAACCATGTATTATATTCATTGGTTTCCATTAAGTGCAATAATATTCATCGCGTGCAATAATATAATCAAGCAAACAATGATACCATGAATTATCTTTGTTATTTTCCATTAAGTCCAATTTCCACTACATGGCTGTATGCCCCATCATGGTTTGCACCTTAAACTTATGTATAACATTGTCAATTGGCATAAGCATTATAGTATTATACGCTTCACCCCATTTTAACTTGACAATAACCTCCCTTGGTTTGAAATTTATTTGGGTTAGTTTGTGCACCAACTTATGTTATTTAGGAGAGATCATAAAGCAAATGAATTTCCTAGAATATATTTTTATGCAATCCACATTCTACTACTAGTTGCTAGCCACTGCTAGCATATTTCCTTCCATATATCTTGAATTTATAACCACTAGTACTCAAGCTAAATTAGGAGAGATAATCAACAAGAAAAAGAACTCTTGAGCAAATACTTTCCTAATATATGATTATGCAATCCATATTCTACCACTAGTCTTTAACCACTACAATCATATTTCCTTCCACGTATCTTGAATTCTCAACCACACTTTTTAGACTTGATAGATCAAACACTTTTTAAATTCAATTAATGTGGTCTTCTATATACACCATCTCTCTCACAATGTATCTAAACCCATTTTTTGACCTATCGACACCTAAAACATTATTAGTAGCAAATAATCCACTCTAATTAGTATTAAGTGTATCTTGATTCTATAATTAATAAAACAATATGAAATTATAAGGAATACTTAAATATAAAAATGAATAACAAAAATTTAACAAAAGTAGGACTTTTGGATAATTCATTTGCTAGAGTTTTAAGATCAACGGGTGAATGGATTGTCAAATCTTACCCTTTGAATAGTGAATGATCCATCAAAATTATCATTTGATGGTTGAATGACTTGACAATACTACCATCTAATGGGTGAATTTTGAATTAGGATAATGCTATGACGGGTGAGACGCTCGCCAGGTTGACCATTTGATGGATGAGTTGCTCACTAACCTTGCCTTTGTCAAAAATTATTGAAAAAAATATGACTTACCATTATTTCATCAAGCTATTCCTAACTAAAACAATTGTTATAATCTTTCTCTTCTTCCATAATTATTGTATTGAATATTAAGTGAATTGAATGGGTTAAACCTCTCATGGATACCCTTAATTAGTAGCTTTTAATTAAGTCACTTATAGTTAAATGATATTCCCTCTTTATTTAAAATATTTCAAAGGAGTTTCTCTATATATTTTGATAATAAAAGTTTTCCATTAATATATATTTTTTTAAATTTTATTGGTAAAAAATAAAAAAAATAATGCCATAAAAATACTTTGTAATACAAATATAATAATTAAAAATTTATATTATAATACCTTATATTTTGATAAAAATCAATATTTAAAGTTTATTCTTGAAATGTGAATCAACAATCTTTTAAATATAGATAGAGTAGATATTGACTTGTTAATTTCAATACTGTTGCCATAGAAATATAAGTTGGCCAACGCAGTTGCTTAGAATCCTTAATGAGTAAAATTTCCCATACAAATTATAAACAACTAATAGGTGATTAATTTATAACATGTTTTGAAAGATAAAAAAATCATTATAGAGGCTAGATGGGTTGTCAAATACCTTGTAATGATTGCTGATTAGTTAAGTTACTCTCGCTCAAATTTTAATCCTTCTATACTCACATCACCTAATCTGAAATAGCAGAGTTGATTAATGGCAATAAAATTTTAACCCTCGGTTGCCCTTATGTCCTTGTTATGCTTAATGGTCAATGTAAATAAGAATATATATAAAATTAAATATCAAAGTTAACCATGAACTTATCTTTTACTTAGATATTTAGTTGATTTTGGCTCATTAAGTTGCATATATCTTACTGATTAAGTCCATTCACTTTACCACCTTACAACGAATCTTCTTCTCTACCCCATTATCTAGCAACCAAAATATGTTAATAGGGAACTATTAGATTTATGAGTTAAATGAATTGTTTTGGGCCATTTTCCATGAGGGATAAACATATTTTAGTTATTTAATAAGAAACGATTTTGGTTTTTCAAAATTAAGAAAACTCTGATAATGTAGTTGTTGAAAATTGTTCAAAAACTCTTTTATTTATGAAATTATAATTATAATGAATAAATATACAATAACATAATGAAAAAACATAAAACATATTATACTTGTAAATATATATTATAATTGAAATTAAAGTATAGCTAAAAATTAATATAAAAAAGTCTTCCATTAGAACTAAATTGATGCTACTACCTCCTTCATGAGCCCTCCTCCTCCAACCTCTTCCTTCATGATTCAAACCCTCTTTTTCTATTCTAAAATTTTCCCTTTTCCTTTTAATTTACTCAAAATTATTTTATGTGTCATCATCTTTAATGTCTTAGTATAAGTTATTTTCATTCTAGATTCTAGTTTGACATATGTAAGGAGTAGGAACAAAGTTAAACAACAGAGTAATGTACTTTAAAATCAATACCAAATTAGAAATTATTCTAAGAACCTCAAAAATAGTCATTATAAAACATACATAATCAAAGGCCTAAAATTTAAATCCCAATATTGAATATAAAAATAACATCCAAATAATACTTATCAAAATTGGATCCTAAATACAATATGTTCGAAGTTAATTAATTTCAGCTAAGTTATGCTGAACTATCATCATCATCCTCTTCAACTAATTTTGAACATTGGATTCAAAGTAACTCAACCACAATTTAATAAAGAATAGAGATGAAGTGATGATGATGAATGAAATAGAATATTAAAGCTACGAGGAGCAGATACATAAAGAAGAAGATGGAATCAAGACGAATAAGAAGAATGAAAGAGGACGAAGAACAAGTGAAGAAGAGTATAACTAGATAAAAAATGATTTTTATTGGTATTAATTTTGATTTTGTTGGTTTATTACTTCATTTCTAATTTATTTATTAGATATTTAGTAAAATATGTATAGGTTATATATAGTTTGTTACTAAAGGTTTTAATTGTTGTATTACTAATTTATATTGTATAAATATTGAGGAACCAATATTTTCTTTAAAATTTAAAAAACTAAAAAATGTTTATTACTTATTCAAAAACTAAAATACATTTATTACTTGATAGAATACAACTCACAATGTTCATTCCTTTATATACAATTAACTCATTAATTTCACTATTACCTTTAATATTGGTGTTATTATATGCCCTTTATTTTTTTAGGGACCTCAAAGATTATAATTTCTAAACTAATATAGCATAAGCATTGAAATTAACCCAACGCGAATTCTTTAAAATTGATCATAATGAATTGGTTTATTTACCTTACCTTTAAATCAATCTAAATGGATCCTTACTCACTTCCTTGAGGAGAAGAATAGGTAAGGATGATATCATTGTAAATCATGACATTTTTGACCCTCAAAAGGCACTACCAAACTAGTCCACATCCTTTTTGAGTCTAAGGTGTCACTATAGAAAATTATTTCACATTATTTGTCATCTTCGTTTATCAATGTCGCAAAATTTTCACATCAATTAGATGGTTTTAGTCAAGTGTTAATAAATCCTTTCTCTAAATATGTGTATACATATTCTTTTGCAATAGACGACAAATGACATATCAAAACACATTTTTGCACCTTCTTCCATTGAAGATTGATGACACTCTGTTCTCTTGTCCTCTTTACTTGCATATTTCATGTATGTTTATTCATGTGTAAAATCTTGATTGCACACACTGAATCAATACACATTCTATACAAGAATTGTAAAATTAGAAAGTTTTTGGTTCTCTCTTTTGTACACACCATCTTTCTTTTGCTGAAAATTTATTCTTTCACTTATATAGAAATAATGTGTTTTTCAATTCTTTCTTGAATGCACAAAATTTTTGTGAAGAAGGATCCAATTAGATGAAAGAAAAGAATATCTTTTGTAGATTCTATTATTCAATTGATAAATTGTACATGCATTGATTGAAGGGATTTACACCCATGGATTTTACATATTAAAACATTGTCCAAGTTCTAAGGTAATGTTAGTGAGTTTTACAAGTGTTTCAATTGATTTATGTGCTAGTTTCTAATGAAGTAAGTTTTCAATTCCTCTATTTTTTGGTACCCTTACCCTACAAGACCTAAAATCTTACATTACCAAATACTGGATGAAAAAAAGGATGTGAAAAAACATTTTATTAAGATAACTTAGAAAACTTGAATTATTACATTCGGTTGTGCTGCAAGGAATGATGTTATTCATGTAGATGAATAAATCATGAAGGCGATTAAAGAAAACATAGTGGTACACATGATGATATGTGTGTCACTGATATCTAAATAGAAAGATTATTACTTGGGTACATTAACAAGGATAATTGTAAGTCTATTCTCTCAAATTTAGATCACATGCAACTGGACTATTACCTCATACAATTTAAATTTGTGATAGTGGGTTCACAATCATAAACTCACTTGAATAATAACTAATACTAGCTACAAACTACACCAATGATTTAGCCCATTCCCAACCTGTTGATTCTTTTTTTTTTCCACAAGGATTATATATCAATATCACTATTATTTTAATCTTATCTATTATGAAAATAAAAAATAATTTGTAGAATTATTTAGCATGATGTCTAGTGATACCATTTTAATATTTATTTGTAGAGGAAATAAAAGGAAAAAGGAAATAAGCTTACTAAATATCTCTATTTGAATTATCCTACTTGAGTTAGATTGTAATACTACTTATAATTCACACTTTTGAGTCTTAATAGATGGCGTGGGCCACTAGCATGCTACATTTGAGATATATATCCATAAATATAGGTCACCTAATTTTTTTAAGGCTTTTATTACAAAAAACATGGCAAATGCCAATATTACCCTTTTCTCCTTGTGTTTGGAAAATGTAGGTCATTCAACCTATCACTATTTTTGATAATTATATCACTATTTTTGATAAATATATCATATAATACAAGTGGATTCTCTATAAATGCATTTTCTAGAAGAATACTAATTAAGGATGGCAATAAGGATGGTAAATGCCAAAATCCATATTAATCCCCAACCTAGCCTTGATCCCTAATTTTTGTTAAAGGGGAATCCCCTCCTTGATCCCCATGAGGATTAAGTCTCCATCCATACCCTATTTCTTAACTCAAATCCTTAATCCCCTATCCAACATCATTTTCGTGTTCTCTATGATTGTCTAACTTCAATATAACAAATTTATAAATGAAGCTTAAACCTTTATTGAGGAAAGCTCATAGCATTTTAAAAATAAAATAAGTAGAACAAATTAATGAAACACATTCTTTAGTTTTACTACCATACCCCAACACACATCTTAGATGGAACAAAATAAACAAAAATAGTCAAACATTCAATCATCATAGAAAGAAAAACATAAGTGATAAATTGCTAAACAATTAGATGAAAAATTATACAAAACCTGTTTAAAATCAAGAGTAAAAATGAATGAAAGAAAATGCACCTAAAGGCATTAGGTTGGAGACTTGTAGATAACCCTTGTCAGAGAAGAAGAGACAATGAATGAATTGACAGATGTAGAGGAGTTATAAGAAGTAAATGAGTGGATTGCACTAGATTTCTACCATCACTATTGGCTTTCAAATTTAAATGAACTATGAATCTTTACAACCAAAGCAACCAATATAGGCAGCATATGTATTTGTGAAGGACATTATAGTGGAGGGTGGTGGATGAAGCTGAGTAGGAAGGAAGGGAGAAGACAATAGAGTGGAGATGACTTTGATTTCAATCTCATACTCTCTCTTTTGGTCTTCAGTAGATAAGAATAATAACCATACGTCTATAATTTACTATATTAATATTTGTAATGCCACAAGAAAAATGTTGGTAAGGAAATAAATTAAGTAATTATACATTAATTATTGCTAGTTTCAAATGATTATAGCTAACTTTATTTTGATTATAAAAGAGAATGAGGAAAATGACCATTCATAAAAAAGGTACACTATATGTACCTCCTATAAGAATGGATATCCGGGTGAGGGTTAGGGTAGACAAGAAACTATCAAAGGATACTAATAAATAATATAAAAATATTTGATAAAATTATAAGGATATATAATTATAATCTTTTAAATATTTTTTACATATCATTTTTAACCCAAATTACAATCATTTCCCTAATAGGAGAAGCTTCGAGCAACAAGAGCACTGGCAAGTGGATGAAATGATGTTCTCACTCAAGCTTTGACGACCAAGGATCATGATTGTTGAGTTAAAGGGCTGTCATACGGTGGTAACATTGTTAAGTAATTTTAGATGACTTCCTAGTTCCCAAAATCCTAATGAAGAGATCAACTATTAAAGAATTGAAGTAAGTACTTTAAGATTAATCCAAGCATAGTTAATTTTCAACTAACAAAGCATTTAGGAGCAAATGTTAAAGTTCATGGATGAAAGGACATCTGGCTTGATGGTTGATATGACTATGCCTACTCATACAACCTATAATATTAGACATATTATTAAAGTACCTTTGATAATATGCTTTAATTTTAATTATTTTCTTATTGAAAATGTATTTGTATATATGATATGTAACACCTCCAAAATTCACTACTGAAAAATTTCGTTTTATTAAAAGAAATAGCGGAAGAAAAATATAAAACGATAAATTTTGGGGATATTATCGCTACACTTAGTACCAGACTGGTTCACTCCTACCGTTCTAGTACCAAGTGCTAAGGCTAAAGGAATGAGATATACTTTGCTAGATTTCAAAACATGTTTAAATCAGAGTAGCGCGATACACTTTACAAGATTAGAATCCACCAGTGGCGGTTACAAGAACAAGGAATACATTTAAACCAGAAAGTAAAAGTAAAGGAAGAACCTTAAAAATCCGAATAATCTTTATGCTCTTTCTCGTTGTCCACTTGAGTAGTACCTGAAAATGGACCTGCAAGGGACACTACCCATTGAATAGGCATGCCCCCCATGAATGGAACCCTTCAATACTATGGTACTGAGTAACCCTTTAAAACACACTTAAAAGCAGGCCCGCAATGCAACACATGACATCATACTATGTACATATAAAATGAGAATGCATACAACATAATCACATATTTATCAATTCAACCAAGGATTAATAAGTCATAATGTATAATCAATGCTTTTGCGTCTTAGGCCATTATTCCATCATTATTCAATCATCTCGGATTATATATATCCATGTGAGTATGGAAACCTCACTATTATAGCCAGTAGACCGGTCATGCAGAACAAAACGCTCCTGGCCACTATTATTCGTCGGTGGACCGGTCTGGTCCTGACTCACATGATGTTCCACTACAAGTGACTAGTATTTTTCCATAACTTTGTTCACATCCATGAATGGTTTTATTGAGCTCGGGATCCCCCACTATTATTACCGGTGGATCGGAATATATATCAATATCATCCAGGGTAACACGCTCCGAGGCCACTATTATATTCGGTGGATCAGTACTCATAATCATAATTCAATTGGGCCCAACTCATTAATCTTTCACTTTCATGATTAATGTTTTTCCCTTTTTAATTAGCATAAGAATTCCATTTATTTGCCATAGATGGGAGATCAAGAACCCGGGACAGAAAGGTACACTGGTCGTACTGGTGCATACAAGCTACTTAGTACCCTCCAACCATCAACCCAGGGACGCAAATGTACCCTAGTTGTACTAGTGCATAAAGCTACTCAGTAAACTACCGATAAGGACACCTAATCCATAAGGTATGCATACCCCCTAACTAGGTCCGTGGAGCTAGATAGAGTAAGATATAGGGCCTGGATGAGGCACAAAGGCACACCAGCAAATACTAGAATAACCGTGAGCTAAACCACATCTTTAGGGTAGCAACCCCTAAAGAGTCACCATTCCCAATCTTGAGATCTTTCATTGTAAGTATTAGTGTCTTAATTAATGTGATCACGAAAAGCACAATAATCAGATACTTATTCACCTTCTATCATTCTGATATCATTAGGCATTTCTTATTCGTACGGTTATGCAAGATAACACAGAGGAATCATTAAGGCCATCATAATCTCATGCAATTCTGATTTAGAATTCATTCTCGCGATACTTACTAATCATTACATACTCTTACGTTACTATCCAGTGTTACTTGAGTCTTATTACGAACCTCCAGTGTCCCATCAACATGTTAGGTATGAGTTACTTATTTACCCTTACTTGTATAGTTATTAAGCCATCCCTTCCTTACTTACGAATTTACCATATCACTCTTTAGGTTGCATAATTACCAGATTATCCCTTACTCGGTTTAGGTTACCAAATTATCTCCTATGCTTTTTAGATCACCATTCACCCTTCATAATTATTACACTTATCATATTTCTTCTTTGGTTGGTTAGATTACCGAATTGCCCTTCTCCTTTGTTATAATTACTAAATTGCTCTTAAGTTGGATAAATTACTAAATTACCCTTCTTCATTATCATGATTATCAAATTGCCCCTTTATTTGATTAAATAATTACCAATCTACCTTTTAGTCAGTTAAATTACCAAATTGCCCCCCTCCATTATCATAATTACCGAATTGCTCCTTTAATTGAGTAAATTACCAAATTACCCTTCTATAATCTTATAATTGCTAGATTGCCCTTATCCATTATTGTAGTTACCAAATTACCCTTATCCATTATCAAAATTACCAAATTACCCTTCTATTGGTTAAATTACCAAATTACCCTTCTCTATTATCATAATTACCATTTTACTCTTATCAATTATTATAATTATCGTTTTACCCTTCTCCATTATTATAAATACCAACTTATCCTTCTCAATTATTAAAATTACCAATTTACCCTTCTCCATAATTATAATTATTTATTTACCCTTCTCCATAATTATAATTGCCAAATTATCCTTCACCATTATTATAATTACCAAGTTACCCCTTACTCCTAAATTTACCATAATATCTTTTTATTTACAAAATTATCGTTCTGTCCCTTACTTCCCCTTACTTCCAAAGTTACCATAATGTCCTTTTATTTATAAAATTACCACAATACCCTTTTACTTATAAAATTATCATAATACCCCTTTTATTGACAAATTACTATTTTATCCTTTTACATCAAAAATTACCATTTTACTCTTTTCTTATAAAATTACCATTTACAATTTTCCTATAAAATTACCATTTTACCCTTCTCCTCCAAAATTTCCATTTTACCCATTACTTCCAAAATTACCATTCTTATCCTCTTTACTCCTAAAATTACCACTTTACCCTTTTCTCCCAAAATTACCATAATACCCCGTTACTTATAAAATTACCATTTTCCATTTACTTATAAAATTACCATATTGCCCTTTTCCTCCAAAATTATCACTTTACCCTCTTTATTACACCACTTTTATCAAATTAATATTACCACATGGAATAATAATATTAATGCTCCATAAACAATATCCAACTCCTCCAACTATTATATTTTAATATAATACTTATTAGCACCCACACATATTAGGCCACATTATTGCACAAGAAATATTACTAAAATGCCCCTAGGGATCACAATAATATTATTCATGCATAAATGGTCACAATAACATAATATGACATGGATAAGTACTTAACACTTTCATTAATAATCAAACCTTTCCCTTAAGCAACATTTCCACACATGGCATATAAACTAGCATACCTTCCTTTTTATCAATCAATACAAGACAAAAAATTATATTATATTAAACCACAAATATCAAGCATAACAACATATTAAAAATCCTAATGTGCAAACATACTTTTATCCATGATTTTAAGTGGGGTTTAACAATTACCTTAATTTATGCAAAAATCAAACCTTACCGGTATTCCGGTTAAAGATTCAAGCTTTAAATAGAAAAATCAACACCTAAAATAATATCAATAATTATTATATTAGAAGTAAAAAATAAAAAGGATAAATTTTTATAAAAACTTAATTAATAATACACTTTACTTAACCATTAATACACCTCAAAAATTAAACAAGGAAAATCCCAAAATAACGTGGAACTCACACTGCATGACCAATGTGAGTCATATGCAGGTTGCAAGGGGGGAAGATGGTCGAGGGTAGTGAGGTAGAAGGGAGGAGGAGATGGTTCGGGTTGGGGATTTAGGTTCCAAGAGGAGGGAAGGTGGAGGAGAGTTAAGGCAAGGGAAGACTACAAGGGTGGAGAGGGGGTGCAGGTGGTGGTCGGGGATAGGCTGACGGCGAGGCTGCAAAGTGGGCTGCAGGAGTGGGTAGGGTTGAGAAGGAAGGAAAAGGGAGGACGAAATGAAGGGGTTAGGGGGTTTGTTTCGGCTAAAGGAGGTGTGGGGGTGGTAGGAGAGGTTGCAGGGAGTGGCTTGGTAACTTGGGTGGTGGAAGAGGCGGCGGGAAGGCGGTGGACGGAGGTGGTGTAGGGTGGCTGCCGAGAAGGGAGAAAAAGAAGGGAAAAAGAGGAGAGGAGGCAGAAGGGGGCTGTGGGGTGGTTTGGTGGTGCAAGGATGAGGTAGATGGTTGCAGAAGGTGGTGAAGGCGGATGGAGAGGTGGTGGTAGCAACGGAACGGGGCGGCAGAGCTAAAAACAGGGAGAGAAAAGGAAGGAGAAGGAAGGGGGAGAAGGAGTCGGGGGAGGGGAGGTGAGGTGAGGCTCGATAAAAATGGGGCAGGAAAGGCTGGTGAGGGGAAGAAAAAGAAGAAGGGCGGCGATAGGGTGGCAGGAGGGTGGTCAAGTGGTAGGGAGAGGTATGGGAAGAAGAGGAAAGAAGTTAGGCATGCGACAGGGGATGCAGGGGTTTGTTTGGTTTGAAATAGGAAAGAAAAGGATGGGGGTAAGAGAAGGAGAGAGAGCAAGTGTGGTGGCAAGTGGTGGCAGCTACAGGGTCGCTCGGTTGTGGCGGGCATGGAGTCGAAATAGGTAACTAGTCGGGCACAAGCAAGGGAAAGGGAGGAAGGAAGGAGGGGGGAGCAGACCAGTCGGTTAGAATAAAAAAAAGATTGGGTCGGCTCGTCTAGGAGGGGGAAATAAAAAGAAAAGAAGGCACGAGCTGTGGTTACGATATGTGTGGGAGAAAGAGAGGAGGGGAGGGAAGAAACGGGCATGTGACCCAGGTGCACAGGGGGAAGAGGGTGGTCTGGTGCGGCGGTCCGAAGAAGGAAAAAGGAAAAAGAAGGAAATGAGGAAAAAGGGACAAAGGAGAAAGGAAATAAAAAGGAAAAAGAGGAAAGGAAAAATAGGGAAAATTATAATAATTTAATTTATAAAATAACAGAGTGTATTATTTTTGGGTAATAAATTTATTAAATAATTTAATTTAGTTTAATTTAATATATGGGTTTAAAAAAGATAATTTTAGTAAAATGTTAATTTGGAAAATTATTTAAATAAAATGAGTACGATAAAATAATAAAATATTTATTTTAATTTATTAAATACTCCTATCTAATTTTATATACTCAAAAATCCATAAATAATTAAATTAAATAATTTTAAAAGCTAATTTATTCCAAGTAAAAGCTATTTATTAAATTATAGGTTTTTATAATTTTGGGGGATTATGAAATTAATATGAATCTTGAATATATGGTGAATATATGTGCACTATTAAGACTTCAGACAAAGAGATTATTATCACCTAAGGAACAACTCATGTCTTTGAGGAGATATTGTTGGAGCCCAACACAGTTCAAGTGAGTCTCAACAATGTCTCTGATGAATTTGTTTTCTTAAAGTTAAAATTTTTGAATGATAATGATTGTGATCTCTTATTCTTTATAGGGGAGTTACTAGGATGACCATGCCATATAGTTATATCAAAGGGCTTATTAATAGCTAGAGTTTAATTAAATAATCTTTAGTTATTATATATTAACCTCGATTGCTTATTTTTGACTAATGTAATAAAATTTTATGTAGGAAGCTAAGTCCTAAAGAGAAAAGCAAGTAGGAAGTAGAGTAGGAAAGATAGACAATATGTGTAAAGTATTACGCACTTTCTATCAACTATCAAACGTTTCTCTGTAGGATGAAGATGTATTTTTTCTAAAGTCTTTCACAATCAAGATTTGAGCATAGAAGTTAAATTACCAATGTGATTATCTCTTTAAGATTCAAAAAGTAAATACATATTGTAATACCCCAATGTACTATCTAATTAATCTTGATTAATTTATATTTTATTATCCTTAAAATATTATGTTGATTATGTTATTAACATTTGATCCTCAAATCCAGATAAATTATTAAATGAATTTATCCTAACTATTTACTCTTTATCCTTTTATTTAAATCCACCCTAAATTTGTAACTTTACTTAGTTTATTTTTACTAATCGAGTACCCAAAACTTAGATAAACTAATTTTATCTTAAACCTAAAACTAATCCAATTATAATTCTGACCTTAAATCTATTTTATTTTTCCTTTTTTCCTTTCCTTTTATTTTTCCCTTTTATTAATTTTTCTTTTCTAACCCTGGTCCGTGCTTTAACCCACTTCTTCTTCTTCTTCTTCTTCTTCTTCTTCTTCTTCTTCTTCTTCTTCTTCTTCTTCTTCTTCTTCTTCTTCTCTCTCTCTCTCTCTCTCTCTCTCTCTCTCTCTCTCTCTCTCTTCCTCGACCTACCTAGCCCTTCCCACTTCTTTTGTTTCCTCTTTCTCTCCCTTAGCTTACCTATCCCGACCCATTCTCTATTCTTTATTTTCCTTCTCCTTCTCCGTCACCCAACCCCTACCTAACCACCCTTTGTAACACCCCCCAAACATGCCCCAACACACCCTCTACTTGCTTCCTCCGCCCTACTTGTTCCCTTTTCCTCTTCAATCTAAATAACCCCATACATGTCCCCTGACATGCCTTTTCCTTCCCTATCCTACTCCCTGCACTGATCCTCTACCTTCCTACATCTCTACGCCCCTGCCATTTTTCTTCTCCTCACCTACCCTTAAGCAACTACCATCCCTTCGGTTTTCCCCTTCCTTTAACCTCCTAGTCGTACTTATGTATGCATGCATGCCATGCCTCTTTCCTTTCCATCAAAGATAAACCCATCCCCTGACTCATTTTCTATTCCATTCCCCATCACTGGTTTCCTCCAGCATCACCACCTTGCTATTGCCCATCATCTTTAGCTTAGTCCCTTCTTCTTTTCCTTCCCCTCTCCTCCTTCCCTTACCATATTATCAACCATCACACCACCCTTCTACATCCTCATTTCACGTAGGCCTCCTGCCTAACACTAACACAAGAGCCTTCCTTCTCTACCCTCTTCCTTGTAATGCCATGCTCCCTACAGGTTAGCAATAACCTTACCACCACCAGCTTCCCTTTTCTTAGCTCTAACCACCACTAAGCATCCTTTCCCTTAACCTTGCTCTATTCTCCTTTTCCTTTACTTCTCTGATTGAGCAACCTCACCACCACTAACCCAAGACCATCCATCTCTGTCACCCTCTCAAGCAACCAATATGCTGCCATTTCTACTCGCTAGCCACCTCCCCCATCACCTCCATTGGCTAACCAAATTTCTCCAAAGCTCCCGACGTTCTCCAACTTACGCTGTTTATGTAGCTTGAGATTTAAAATCTAATTTTCACCCTTTTCTCTATTTAGGGGTATTTTAGTAATTTTACATTTAATAATTAATTTAATAAGAAGTATTATTTTCTTAGCTAAATATTAATATGGTTAATGTGGTATTATTTTTAGGTAAAAAAGTTTGATTAGTAGGGTATAATAAAATTTAGTTGGTTACCCATATTTTATGCTCTTGTTAGAAATTACGTAATCCCTATACTCTACTAAAATGTGAGATAGTTCATGATAGTACATTAGGGTTTTTGATGTACAAATTGTATTAAGCATGATTGTTACATTTTAATCATTTACCTAATAATGATAGCACAAGAATTTGATAAAATGGACAATGTTAACTTGTGTAAATTTTTGTGTACCAAAGTATATTGAAATGGGTTTAATGCTAGAAATAAATTATACATGTCATGTATGTTTAATATCATAGGTTAATTATGCTAAGGTGCATTTTTTGCATGATTAATATAATTATATGCTCTAAGGATATTTTGGTTATTTTAAGTGTATCCTGATATTTATCCCGATAAGCGTGCCTAATATTTCTATTAATTATTGAGCATGATAATATGTGATTTGATGTTTTAGAAGCACATGTTTTAATAAGATTAATTTATTATATGTCATTGGGGTATTTTATTTATTTTAAGCATATCAAGATATTTATCCCAATAAGTGTGCCTAATATGTGTTATTTATTATTGAGTTTAGGAATATGTGATTTTACATCCTATAAATGTATGTTAGGGTTTTACGTGTTAAATCATGTACAAGAGTAAAATGGTCATTGGTATGTCTGGCAATTTATTTGCTTGTTATGTAATTTATTTATTGTGTTTTAGCCTTTTTATGGTAAATTAACACAAATAAAGTTAGTATTTATAATGGATGATAATGTGGTAATCATGAACTCAAAGGCATTTTGGTGCCTTTTAACCTAACATGCCTCATATGAATGTTTGGACATAGGTCGACTTTAATGTATTGATAGGCTGACCTTAGTATTAACTTTGACTCAAACTTGGACCATTGACCTTAAGTTTGATTTGAATACTTTAGAAATAAGGGAAAATAGTTAATTATGGAATTGGAATCATTATGTAATATGTGATGTTTTATGATCATAGGCCTCACGTTTGGGAATTGTTACTCTTTAGGAGTAGCTACCCTAAAGATGAGCCTTCGATTTGATTGGTTTGCTGGTGTGTCTTTGTTCCCCAGTAAGGCCTTAGCATACTCTATAGGTGACCTACATGCCCTATAAATGATATTGATACATAAGGATTAGGTATCTTAGGTTGGGAGGGTATCGTCTCGCCTTGAGCCATAGTATAATCAGATAACTTTTATACATTTAGATTTGATGGTTGGAAGGATACCGTGATGCTTTGTAAGCCAGTATGATTGGCTTACTTTTATGTCTTTTGCTTATTATTGTGTCCCTATCAAGTAAAAAAGATAAAAATGATTATTATTAGATTGAGGTGGTTATTGAATTGGTCGATAGTAACCTTTGTGCTTACTTGTGATAGTGTGATTTTTGTTTGTTATTGTTCTTTTGAGTCATACCTATAGTATTACAAATGTTATTGGTTTGATACTGAGGTATGTGATATATTGTGAATATCATGCTTATTGTGTTGAGATTAGTTCTAACCATTACTATAGAAAGCATATCTCGTATGATTGTGTGGTAAGTTTTGTTTTGTTCTAAATGAATGAATATGAGTGGCATGTGGTTTGATGGATTGTTGTATTTTGTTCATTGCATTTATATTTCATGATTTCATACTATATTTTGTTGTGATGCCTTTATGGTATTCCATGTTTCTTTTATATTAGTTTTGTATAATGGATTACTTAGTACCGTAGTATTGATGGGGTTCCATTTTATAATCCATTATCTATTCAATGGATAGTCTTTACCTTGTAGGATTACTTTGAGAGTTTAGCTTGATGGCTTATAGTATGGGTTGAGAGTTAGGACTGTCTAGGTTTTGCGTTGAATCTTTTGATTAGAAACTCCTTGGACTCTTATGTCCCTTTGTATGTTTCTTTATTTATTAGATTATAACTCCGTGCCTAATATTTTGGACTATCAGGACAATGTTATTCTATATTGAAATCTATATTTTTATTTTTATGGTTGTTGTTAATTTAAGAAAAGTAACTTTTAGCCCTAGCACTTAGTATAAGAATGGTTGATGATGTAGACTTATGCTAGGCGTGATGGTAATACATACTATTTTTGTAATTAATGCTTCCGCAAAATAAATTATTTTAGTAAATTTGGGGGTGTTACAAATATAAAAGATTTTCCATTTTTTTGTCTAGAGGTTGGATACAAGCCCAAAATATAAATATATATACATAAGGTATAATTTCATTTAATTTTAATATATAACTATATACAACAATCTTATTATAAGTTTTAAATTTTTACTAACACATAATTACATTCTAAATTTCGTATACATTTTCTAAAGACAAATTTATAAGTGAAGAGGATGACCACATATATGGATTCTTATATCCTCAAGTGATATCCTATGGGGACCTTAAACAGCAGGTAGAGTATGAGGTCTAAATGACGAGGGTAGTTCTGCATCGATTTGTTGTTAGTTTAACCCTTTAGAAGAAAAATGTTGTGTCATTCTACAAAAGGTTATTGATAGGTAGTTGATTGATTCCTAGCTTTAATAAATTTATTTAATGAGTTAATTATTATATTACATACTTATTATGCTTCTATACTTCAATTAAGTTATTTAAGAAATATCTAGAGAAGTAAATAGATAGAAATAAATTAGATCGACATGCTTACATGAAGGTATGTAACTATTATTTTAAGTCTTTTCTATATTTTATTGTTTATCTTTTAGTATATTTCTACCAAATTAATATTTGCACTTCACTTAATTTAATTTCCAAAATAAGTAGATGATGACAACTGTGGTTATTTTATTATGAAATATGTGAGGATGTCATTACAAGATGATGGAGGGGAGATTAAGAGGTATTACCGATCACTATAATTATACTTATTAATATTGTTACTTCAATTAAATAATTTTAACAATACAGATTGTGATCCATGTTTTAGCTATATCAAAATGATGAAGTAAGATTTTTGGATAGCTACATTGAAACAAAAGTGACTAGAAATTTTCTCTAAATTAACAAGCTAAATACTTTGGTTTGATTTTGTTATTTATTTATTTATTAATATAGAGGTTTTTTGTGTACTTGATTATTTAAAGGATTGTATCTTTCATTGGTTTAGCTATGTCTTAGTCAATGCGATACATATAGCATTGATGCTTGTCTATTAGTTATATATATATGATCAAGTATACTTAAATTATTTTTTATTAATGCAAGATTTTATTTTATGTATGATCATGTATGTACTTGATTATTTTTTATGAACTTTAAGTTTTATATATACATGAGATATATAACACTAATGGTTATGCATCATTTTTTAATATATCTTTGTAGGTTTTGTATGTGTTTCTTGTAGCAAGTATGATTTAACTTATAAAAAAAGAGAGGTAATAAATGTAACCTATGACCATTGTCTATAACTTAGTGGGATTTTTTTCCGAAGGCATAGGTGATGATTTATTTTATAGCCGTTATCCATAATGATTTAAAAAAAAAATTTTCTTATGGTATATATGATAATTCTAATTTATAGTTGTCATTTATACCTTAAAATATATATATTAAAAAATGCATAAGGAATAAACAATACATTTAATTTATAACTATCATTTGTAGTAAAGTTTAGAGGATGATTTTAAATTATAATCTTCATTTATTCTATCACACATTTTTAAGCATCCTTTGTATTTTTATTTTCCTATAGGTGAGTATGTTTTGAAAGGTTATCTATAGTATAAACGGTTGCATGTTACATGGGTGTTGGTTATTATAGTGTGTTTGAAACTTCCATCACTATTCATAGCTTTTTTTTTGTGGTAATGTCGATTATTTGTACACTATATCTAATAATTTGAATACCACACCCCATAATTTTTACAACATAACCCAACATATGAACATTAAACCTTATTATTTGTACACCATACCTAATCAGCGCCATACACAATTAATTGTGATTTCTTTATTCTAGAAATAAGCCTATCCATTAGCTATCCATTTTTTCTCGTGCAAGATCCTATTTCAAAATTGAGAAAGAAAAAAAATTAGGGCTAATCTAACATGCCTAGCTATTAGGTAATTTTTTAATAGCATACCTAATCATCAGGTGTCCGTTTGGAGTATCCCACCTAATTTTGAAACATATAGAGACAAAAGTTTACTCCACTGATAACATGACTAATGTTTAGGAATTTTATTCATTAGGTTTACAAGGTAACATGATTAATGATCAAGCGTATTTATCGACTATTTGACCAAATTTGAGTAACAAAAAATTAAACAATTTATTCCTTCCCTAACATCAATTTTTATAAGGAGTAATTTGTTGGATCATCTTGATGTCAACCCATCCTATTTCATGTACCAACACACTTACTCATCACACCTTACAACAGTAAACAACACATCAACTTGATGCTTTCCAAAATTTAGAATAAATTAAGTTTACAACACGTTAGAAATCAATATGTATATCATATTAGCATTATATATCCACCACTTATGTTTTGTACTATGTGATAATCTTAACATAGGACCAGAAAGTTGGGTCAGTTGTGTTAATTGAGATCGAGAATTCATTCTCTTGAGCAGTTCTTCTTCCTTTTTGTCTTTAGTTTACGATTGTAACTTGTACTTCTTATTCTTTCTTATGATCTTCTAGTTCCTCACCAACTTTTGTGAGACAATTCTTATGCACAAATACAACTTAATTGATTTTTCTTTGACATCCCAATAGGTCAATGGTCAAAACAGTGATGCACTTAATTTTTCCCAAAATGATTTCATAGTCTCAAAATTTTAATGATAAAAATAATTCATCAATTATAAAACAAAGAATGTAATATACGCCATACATACAAATATGGCATACTAGTTTTTATATTATGCCTGAACGTAGTTGATATTGAAATGTGTGGATAATAGACTCCCTAGTAAAGAAGGTGGAGGTGTAAGAATATGATGATATGACAATACCATTTCATATACTTGGACTCAATCTCTATAGCATTTTGGCATCACTCAAATGCTGTTAAATGCTGTTATGCTACCACCCTCTTTATGATTTCATTCTTTAATGTATTATAGATGGAATTACTATCAATTTATGAAGCACTTATCCATTGTATGAATTTAATCACTTAAGAGGCGCGATAATGGAGGAGTCAGTTGCACTCTATAAAATTATCTCAACAGGTGATCACAATAATAAACTCTACAAAAGCCTTGCAAATGATTGGACTATGCCTTATCTACACTAGTCTATTTGCTAAGATAGATGGTGGAACACACCAATATATGGCCTTCAAATCACCTATTCAATATATATACAAATCATAACATATTAATATTGAGTTTATTTAAAAGTATTTATGTATTTTATTTTGAAAAGTGATTTTTTTTTTCTAATACTAGTTATAGAATTTAAATATTCACTATAAAAGGCTAAAGAATCACGAGGATTTTTGTAAAATCTTTTCATTCCCACCCATCTACAAAAATACCATATTAGATTCATTCTTTAGTAACCAATAAGAAAATCATATTACTAAAAAAATCAAAATACATGAAACTCAATAAAATACTTTACACTACTAGTCTTCATGCTTCAACCCCATTAACATCTTAGGAAAGTGTTGATGGTGAACTTAACATGCGAATTAGGAAGAACTCCCATGACCAAAACTATAGGGTAACACACCATATGATATAAAATTAAAAAAAAAACATAGCATACGATGTCAAAAAATTAATACTTATAATATCACCAAACAACCATCAAACACATTAGTTCCGCTAGGTGAAATTAAACATAGACCATAATATAGACAAGACAAGATGATTGAGATCCTTATGTAAGTATAAACATTTTCTATGCCTTGTAAATGTTGTAGAAATAGTAAGGACATCTAACAACCTCGTTTAGCAGAAAATAAGGGCTTTTCTATTATTATAAGGATCCACGCCTTAGCATTTAATTGTATATGCAATTAATTAGCTTCATTAGGTAAGATTCCAAAGTTAGTACTTAACTAAGCCATATCTAGTGATTTTTGTTTTTTTTTTACATTAGCCAAGTCTATGCCAAATACCTATGGAGACTTATATATTCAATTAATGCCCTCTATTCAAGTTATTGGGGTCCTGCTAATAGGAAACCCTAATATGATTTCCACCCCTAATATGATTGCCACATACTCTATTGTGATAATCATTTCCCCTACTCTCATATGAAAAATATGCATCTTTGGACATCATCTTTCAACCAATGTTGTGATGAGGACCACATCAATTTGCATGTAATGTGGGTATATCACACATAGAAAACTAGAAATTAGTAAATATCTATGGGTCCTTAGATCTCTGACCCACAATTCTTCATAGCAACATCAACATTGAAGATTTTCATCTAAATCCTACAGTAAATCATTAAAAGAACATATTATATGAGAGTTTGCATACCAAACATTGTAAGAATGCAAAAGGAAAACTTAAACAAAATAATAAAATGAAATTTTTGATGCCAAATATATTATGACTGATGTCTATACTTATGGATGGATTCAGAGTACATAGAGTAGATTTTACAACAATATAAAATGAAAATTTTAATATATGACCACTGGAATGCTGATAAAAATTCCTTATGTATATAATACCATGAAATTAATTTATAGAATATCTTAAAAAAATTAAAAATTATAAAGAAAATGAAACAAAAAGAACACATAGATGTTTGCAATCAAATAGAGTTTAATTGAAAGAAAGTAATGATTATGACTCTAGTTAAACCCGTCAGCTTGAAACATGTCAAATAATTTTGCTTATCCTAGACCAAAATTTGTAATTAGTGTGCCAATATGTATATTAATTATTACTCTCTCTCAAGTTCTAATGACATATTTCCAATTACAAATCCATCTATCTCTAGCCTGAATTCAGGTAATTGACAATGTAATAAATTCATCTATCCACCCTTTTTGTCGTAAAGATCAAAATTAATGTCTCTCAATCTATTAATTCCTAATATATAATTGCATTATATAAATCTACTACTATTTCATCTCTTGATCTCAATAAACTTCTCTATAAAAAGTTGATTAAACATTTAGTTATGGCATTCAAATAATAACATAATACACATGATTAAAAATTTGAATCAAGACATCTATAAGAAAATTAAGCTTATTAAGATCATAGAATTCTTCCTTTACGACATAACGTAACTAGAATAAAAATGATACATGGTAAAATCAAAAGAAAGATAGAGTCTGGCAGGGTCGCTCTCGATCCCTAGGTCAGGTTTAGGCTCAACTCTCAGCCCCGCTTGATGCCTCGTAGGTGTCATAGGCATCGAAGACGTTGTCTCCTACTTGCACAAACTTATACGAGTCTTCTGCTCATGGGAATGAGTAGTAACCATGAAAGGGATGATCAGTACGCTACGTATGGAGTAAGGTAACCATACGCTAAGGCCAAACAAGCAAATCATACAGGATGACATGATCATATAAGCATCATACAATAATGCAGATAATGAAGGCTGGCTATGGTCTAGGTAGATTTATTCTTTATATCTCTAGTAAATATAGTCAATTCACATCATAATCTTTATCAATCCATGCAAGTGCGAGAACCCCACTATTATAACTGGTGGATTGGAAACATACAGGGAATAACTGTCTTGACTACTATTTTTGCCGGTTGATCAGTCTCTAGGGCAAGGTGCTCCTGGCCACTATTGTGTCAGTGGATCGGTCTGGCCCTAACTCTCATGGTGTTCCATTATAATTACATAGTGTATTTCCCATGATTCATTTGTAACTTAGTGTTTGGTTTGTTGAGCTCGGGATCCCCCATTATTATAGCTAGTGGATCGGTCATTTATAGGGCATAACACACCTAAGCATTATTATATGCCAGTGGATCGGTCTCTAGGGCACCCCTGCACCTGACCACTATTATGCCAGTGGATCGATTTAGGCTTGGCTCAACAATCTTACTCTTTAAATGATTAGTATATTATTCATGTCTTATTCAATAAATCTTTCACCCTTGACATGCATGCCAACAACCCTCTACTTCTATTCCCCCAAGAGGGCCCGTCTCATATCTTGAGACTCCTGCACCTCCTATCACACCCCGATATCAATTCCCCCTTATAATTACCTATGATGAAAACCCAACTCCTAAGGGTGTGGGTGAAGGCCCATCACCTCATGATATTTAACTCCACCTACTATCACCTTCTAGGGTTTTCCCTTGAAAACCTTATGTGGCCCACTTCCTCTCACTTACACTACCATTATTTCATTTTTTCCCCCACACCTTATCTCATTTAGATTCAATCACTTTAATCCTCGATTTCACATGTGACCAGAAAACCCCAATTGGCCACTTCAAACCCTAGTACATTTCTTCCCCCACAAGTAACCTCTCTATATTTCACCTAATATCTCTTCTCTCCCACGGCATCCATACTCGCCCTTCGTATAATAAATTCCCACTCTTAACCCGTACTCCACTCTCCCTTGATTGTTTTTACTTCCACACCTTTTTTTTCCAGATTAGTGCTTCCTCCCAAAATTTTAATCAGGTCCCCTATACACCCTTACACCAACCTACGTACTATTTTTTCCCCAAGTTTCCAATCACTCCACAACTCTTCCCTTATCTTACTTACACCCTAAAGCAACTTTTCTCACATAAAGATCATCCCCATTCATACTTCATTCACCCCATGCAAACTCTCAAAGTCTCCATGCAAACCCTAGAATTCCCATGCATGGTTTCCATCTCTCATTCATTTTGGTCACCTCTTCCTCTTTATTATCCTCTCATAGATCATGAGATAGTTTGGTCAACCTCATATCCCCTTTAATGAACTCACTTCTTATTTTCTTTCTTTTTATCCTTTCATTCCCAATCATATTATCAATCATCCTAGCATGCATGTCCTAGATGGTCATATCATATCACATCATAATCACCATATATACATATTATACTCATGTCATAAGGAAACACATAAACATACCTCAACTCCAACCTATGCTACACATAAGATAAGTTAATGACAATTATACGATAGATGACGTAGCATGATATATAAAATCCAAGGCATATAAGTCACACAACAGACATGAGCCTTAGCTACATCCTTACCTAAAACGACGCCGGGCTTGGAGCACGCTCCTATACCTCCTTAGGGTTTTGGTTTGATTCACCTATAAGAGAAAAATACTTTGGGTTAATCTCCCTCTTACCAAAGATTACCATTATTTCTACCCTACTCTTATCATATTCTACTATTAGGTCTAGTAATGATCATAGTAGTTTTATAATTAAAAGTAGGATTATTATTCTCAAAATAATTAATTGTGCCACTACTAACCAAACTAAGTCTTAGTAGCCATCATGGTTTATGTTAAAGTAGTCATAGTAGCATTCATAGTATTAAAGGTAATAGTTTTAATATTACTAATAATAATATTATTATTAGTTTTAGTGATAATACCAATATCGACCCAAACCCTAGTAATACTAATAATAGTGGTATAAGTAATATAAAAGTAGTGACTATGATGATACTTATAATGATAATGTTAATAGAGATAATAGTTTGTGATTGTAAAATATTAACCAAAATGACAAGTTAACCATAATAATATTCATAGTAGTAGTAGTAGTAATAATAATAATAATAGTTATAATATTAATAATAGTTCGCATCTTAAGAATAATACTAATGAAGGACCTAGAAATCATATTAGTATTAGCTTTAGTGATAATGTGATCAATTATAATAGAATAATAATAATAATGATAGAAATGATAATAATAATAATAATAGTAATTATAGTAATAATAATAATAATAATAATAATAATAATAATAATAATAATAATAATAATAATAATAATATTAAGTATAATAAGGATAATAATCGAAAAAGATAATAGTCATATAATGGTCCCAACTTTTACACTAATAATAAAAGTAATAATGACCCAAGTTAGTATTAATAGTATTAGTAAGAAAATAATGTCAATAATAATGAAAATAATAGTAATAATAATAAAAATGATAAAAATAATAATTATGATAATGCTAAAGTTGTAGCCTTTTAAATAATAATACCCTTAGTTGGAAATATTTATGGAGTTAGGTTAGATAATAAGAGTGATAACATAATAATAATAACAACATTAATAATAATAATAATAATAATAATAATAATAATAATACTAAAAATTACTAACATTTGAAAAAAAAAGAGTTTAAGGGCATGGAAAATTAGAATACCACCTACGGTTGGTGGCGGAACCGGCGACGGTGGTGGAGGAGGAAGAGAGGTGGAGAGATGGGGCTATAGGCTAGAGGAGATGGAATGAGGGGGTGGAAGGTTTTTGTAGAATCTGCAGGTTAGGATCGGGCGGTAAGAAGAAGGGTGATAGGCTATACTAGGTGGTCCAGAAGAAAAGGAAAAGAAAAAAAAGAAGGGATGCAGACCGATTGTGGTGACGAGCGAAGGAAAGGGGAAAGGGTAATCACACGAGCTTGGGCCTCGTCAAAGGGGGAAGGGATTTGGGATGTGCAGGCCGACCTAGTCGGTGAGGAGGGGAAAAGAAAGAAGAAAGGAGAAGAAGGGGGAAAGAAAGAAAATGGAAAAGAAAGAAGAAAAAGTAAAAAGGAAAGAAGAAAAAGGGAAGAAGGAGAAAATGGATGGGTTGGGGTATATGGTATTTTTTTAAATATTAAATTAATAATATTTATTATAATAATAATAATTAAATTCCTTTTTATATTAATTTGGCTATTTTGGACAAATTTTCCTTAACTTCCATGTTAATTAGTAAAATGTCCAAATTTTCCTAAATAATATATTTATTATTTTCTCCTTATTTTAAATTAATTAATTCTCCTTTAGTTTAATAAGATAATTAATTTACTTAATTTCCCTAATAAATCCTTATTTTGCCATAATTCCTAAATTAGGATTTAGGGGTATTTCAATATTACCCTCTTTAACTCTCAAATATACCTTGATTGAGTTCTATCAACTTATAAATAACATAAGTTATTGAAGTTGCCTTACACACTAGGAACTATATTAAGCCAACAATATTAGAAATAATTTTGTTAAATGAAATGTAAAAATTACAATCGATTATGGGTAGAGGGAACATACAACTCATTATGTTTAAAATATATAATATTGTTAGCATGAGGAAAAATACACAAAAATGAAGAAAGTAGATGATAATGAAGCTAAAAAATGAGAGTAAAATATTTTCTATCATTAAAGAGAACAAGGCAAAAAAATTTTATGTTAGATTTTAAAATTTTGATGAATCAAGATTAAAAATAGGGAAAAGGAAGTTTCATCTATTAACAAACATGTCAAGTTATTATATGAACTACGTGTATACCATAAACTAAAGTTTATTTGTGTTATGAAGCTAACACGATCATACAAAGGAACGAAAATGAATACTAATTGTGAATTGAAAATAACCTAATAATTAATAATAATTTTAACTTTAATATATTCATTTTACTATTTATATGAAGATTATATTCTTTTGTCTATATTTTACATCGGCATTCAACTTCGTTATTTTAGTGGGTAACTTAATCATAATTTCTTTCTGTTAGCTCATTATCAAGACATAATGAAAAATAATGTAGGGTTAAAATAGGAGAATTTATGATGCTTATATTTGGATTCCTAGTATAATTCTACACATTTCCCTAATTTTTCATAATATTTGAAAATGATTTGATTATTT
This sequence comes from Tamarix chinensis, assembly GCA_030549775.1. Taxonomy (NCBI): domain Eukaryota; kingdom Viridiplantae; phylum Streptophyta; class Magnoliopsida; order Caryophyllales; family Tamaricaceae; genus Tamarix; species Tamarix chinensis. The sequence goes on along the minus strand of CM060177.1, from coordinate 21,777,654 downwards.
TTCCATTTTTAACCATTTGAAATTTCCACCTTACCAAAATCATTTTTATTCATTGTTGACTTTCTTGGAGGGCGATAACTTTAAAAATACGACTCTTTGACACCCCATGAACATATCATAACTTATCCTTACCCAATCAATTTTCATCCATAATCAACTCCATCATATTTCACTAACTCTCTTACACTCTTTCAGCCATATCAATCACTCTCTTTACTCCTCTTACTTATAAATAACCCATATTAGACTTCTATCTCTCTCTCTCTCCCCCCTTTGTAGATATCCATAATGGGGGATATGCCCATTTGGTTTCTCAATTACACTTAGCTAAATTTTCTAATTCCTACTTTGCTCCCTCCACTCTCTTACCATGTTCTTATTTTTTGTTGTGGTTTTTATTTACTTTCTCTTCCTTATGTCAAATTCCCCTCCTTTTTCTTCACTTTTCCCTCTCATTCATCACTTCTAAATTCCTACATTTTAATTCATTAGTGTTCATTATCAAGTAAGAGTGGATTGAAATTGTGGGTTGTGAAATACTATTTACCTTGGTGCCTCCATTATTTTTAAATCAAGGTTTATTCACCTCCTTAATTTTAATTTATCATCTAATTATATTAGCTAATCCTATGCCATTTCTTATTTAATGTGATCAAGGTGTAGAGGAAGGTAATAAGGAGCATTATTGCTTAGAGATATGAGTGGCTTGTGGTAAAGATGCACAATATTAGGGCTTTTGTTTTTACGTTTTATTTTTGGTATTAATATTTGTGCTACAAATCATCTTAAGGATTTGTTTTAAACTTATATTCATGTTTTACATGGCAATGCTATGATTTTATAAATTTTATGATTTTATGTGGCAAAAATCTATTTTAGGGCATGCTAGGCTTTGTCATTAATTATCAAGTATGATGTTATGTCTTGTTATCCTAGTATGCATGTTTTTATGTGAATTGTTATTAGGTTAATCATTTTTGTTGATATTTACATTGAGGAATGATTTTTGGGTGATATAGGCTCTTGGTGGTTTTAACCTTTGAACATTTGGTAGGCTTGTGGACTATTTAATTTGGGAGATTATTTCTTTTTATGTCTAATTATCTTTTAGATATTATAATTGAATTTGGTAAAGTTTATAAAATGTTAGATATTGTGTGATTTTAGGGATTATTTAGCTTAAGGACATTTTTTGGTCATATTAGTAACTTTTTTTTTGTGGAAAATAAGTATGCCGTTTTATTCCTTAAGTTTTTCAAATAAAATTTGATATATAATATGATAGAATTTGGTTGAGTGTGACAAAAGTTATGTTTATAAGGAATTTTGAGGTATTTAGGTAACATAATGGTATCTTGGTCATTTTGGGTAAAATTTTGAAGTTCGAAGGTACATAATATTTTTTGAACCAACATATAGTAAGTGTGGTATATGATTAATTTGGGGTTGCTTATAAGTATCACAAGTACTAATTTTATGTGAAAAGGCTTAAAATGGGATTAATAACTCTATGGATATAATTGGTATTTTATGTATACAATTTTAGGTTTTAATCTTGACTTTTGGATATAGTACTTAGTATAATAGATTAGAGAATTATGTTGAATTTTGTGAATTGTTGAGTCTTGTTGATGGAGTTATTAAATGATTTTGAATTAGACTTTTGTTAGGGATATAAGGGCTATTATGACGAGCAAGTCTATTGACACATTGTTATGTGTTAAGTATTGAATAATAAACCAATAAAACATTATAAATTAAAGTGGAATACCAAATGAATAAGGGTTGTAGTGTTCTATGTTGTAATGATTGGAAATGACTTAATTATGTTAGAACCAAAGGACCATAATATACTCTATACTAGGCTTATCCACAACCTATAAGGGGTATATATACTTAAGGATTAATGGATTACTAAAATCTAAAGTGTGTCTGGCCTTAGTTGTGAGTGTATTGTGAGGTTGAATATCTTTCCTCCCTTGTAGAGGAAAGATAAGAGTAAATATTAATTGGTGGTTTTCTGGTATCAATGAGGCTAAGTAAATAACATTATGCGGTCACCTAAGCATTAACTTTAATATGGTTTCATTATTAGGGCATATTATAACATGAGAAGTTTGTATATGCATAATATATCTCTTCATGAACCTTATGTGCCTTTCATACCTTATTATTTTGTTGTGCATTACCTTACTAAATAAAAAAGTATCATACATCCTTTTTATACATTTTACTTTCTTCCATGAGTAGAAAACCCAGTTGTTGATCTATAGAATTTCATTGACTGCTAAGATAAGTTTGATGCACTTCATGTGGTGAAGTGTCTCACTTTGTATGGGTTTTGGGTATAGAGTTTGGGTTATCTAGTATTTAGCATTTTTGTTGGATATCGTATGGGATTTAGTTTTATAAGATCCTTTTTATAGTATTTTGATTATTGGTGAACTTAGAGTTCATCTCCAAACTATTATATTCACTTTAAGAAAAATTACATTATTCCTTTATTATCTTATTTTAAATTACAATAATATTTTCCTTTTACTTGATACGATAATAGACAATAAGATGAACTCATATTTGATATGGCAATAAAACCCTAATATCTTGTATTAGCTTTCATAAAAATTTTTAAAAAAATTTAGTTGTAAAGGTGTTATAAATACCCACTACAATAAGCAACACACTATTATTCTTTTTATACAAGTGTGTGTCATATAAAGATGCAACATATAAATCCCTCAATGCTTCGTACCATTATCCAAAATAGCCTATCGAACACTACTACATTAGGATCATCAATATCTACAATTTTCAATTAAACAACAGAACCAGGATTGTCTTTATTCATTTCCAAAAACCATCGCTCGAACAAAATACTAGTCGAACTCTCTACATACTTTATTTATTGCCTTTTGTTTTCACACCCACGCCTTCTTATAAAACACCATAAATCCCTACTTTTATTTTTACATGTTCAATGATAGATTTTACACTTATGGACAACTAAGCTTTTTCTAAACCACACATTTCTTTAGCAATAAAACTAGATGTCAAATTCAAATGATCACAATTTAGTTTCTCTAGTGGACACTAATGCAGATAATTATATGATGTGATATTCATATTCCCCTAACAATATCTTATTATATGTGCTTGTGATCTCCAAACACATTTCTCAAAAGATGACACAAATATTGTCTTTGATGATTAGTCTATCTTGTGCGTTAGCATCACTAAAAGTGAGCATTTTTTAACATTATGCACTAACTCATCTTTGGAAAAAAAATTGTTCAACCTCAAAACCTTGTTCGAAGCTTAAATTTGACACTATCTACTGTGAATATACACTGATAATAGCTTGTTCAACAAGTTTGAGATCAACAAAATCATGATGCGCACACTCCCACAACTCTTAACATACCTGTATATTAGATATTGGAGCCCAATTATCCTTGCTTCCAAAAAACGTTTTTGCTTAAACTCATTAGTATATGTAGGACTTCTATTTAGATAAGAAAAGAAAATCCTAGTAGAAGATCATTGATTGCTTGGACTACTATATGCTTACCTAAAAGAGAAGGATTCCTTGGTTTGCTAGATATAGAAGTCTGAAACATAGCAGTAGTTGGTAAGAAAATTTGGCACCTCACTTAGGAAAAAAATAGCCTACGGATTAAGTGGATTCACATTGATTACTTAAAAGGGAACACAGTCACGTTAGTAAGATTACCTAACACATCCTTATGGATCTTGAATAAGATTTTCAAGCATAGAGAAGAGCTAAAACCTATCGTCATTTCCCTTACATTTGAAGGTTACAAGATTAGTGTTGTGTATGGGATAGTGGTGGAAAACGGTATGGCTGAAAAATGCAAGTCCAAAGCACAAGTTGTTGATGTGGATAGCTACATATGATAGATTACTAACCATAGACAATCTTAGTAGATACAGTCAGTTAGAAAACATGCACTACTATTTCTATTCAAAATAGGAACCATTATCTTATAATTTGTTTGAATGCTAAGTTATGAAGCATTTATGGAGATGAGCCTATGCAAGTGTAGGTATTAGAGGTCCTATTATAATATTAGCATTAGTTTTTGAAAACATGGCCTACACTATTAGAGGAAATATGAATAAGATTCATATCCTAAGAACCTTTTGCATTGTTTTCCTGTATGAATGTTGGATGAAGTTGAATGCTATGATCTGCTCCCATCATAAAAGTGACTAGAAATCATTAGTTAAGAAAATAACCTTCATAGTAGTTGGTAGGTATTTATCCTCCTATGAGAGGAGTAAGGCAGATGATATTTTTTAATTATAGAGAAATTTCATGTATTAGGTTGTCATTCTTTCGATCATTACTAAATATTCTTACTTTTCACAAGAAGAAGAGGATATTTGTAACTTTTTTTTTTCTAATAACAACTCTTCTTCTGACACGTGTTTTCTTTAATTAAAATCAATTCTTGAATCAATCATCATATATATCTCATGAAAAAGTTAGTATAGGCTCTCAATTTCAAACATTCTTACAACTACAACTTGTAACACTATGTGTGCCTTCATTACCATTTTTTTTCCAACATTAGCTCCCATTTCAACAAAGTCCTTCGTAACCATCATGTCATTAATATGCGTAGTGGAATATTAATGTTGAATTGGTCTAAATTAGGTTAAATACTAAAATATCCTACACTGTATGGATGATTTGTGCATTGAACATTTGATTGCTCAATTCAAAAACTATTGAAATAATATAATGTTAGATGGCATAGTTGGAGCTCTCAGTGGTTGATCTCTATGGACATTTTAACAAAATCGTCCAACTTTAATGAGCTTATTAATATTTTCAATGACTTATTACTGTCTATCAAAATGAGAAGACTTCTGAAATGCCCCAAAAATTCTTAATTTTAAATAGTATATTTAAATGAGGTTTTATTATAAAATTTAATTAAGTATATTACTTTATTTAAAATAAAAGGAAATTAATTAAGGAAAATCAAGAATAAGTTTTATAAGTATTTTAATTAGGAGGAATTTGGATATTTTAACTAATCAAGGATTTTAATTTGGGAGTAAATTAAATAAATTATATTATTTAAAATAAGAAGGAGAAAATAGTTTGAAATTAATATTAATTTTATAAATAATTTAATGGAAGAAAATTTGGGTGTTTTGCTAATTAAAATGGAATTTATGGAAAATCTTTTAAAAATCCTAATTTAGCCTAAAAAGGGATTTAAATATTATTATTTTTAAATATTCTAAATTTTCAGATTAATTTAATTGGCCTAATCTAATTATTTTTTTTCTCCTTTTCTTTTCCCTTTTTTCTTTCTTTCTTCCTTTTTCCTTTCCTTTTTCTTTCTTTTTTCTTCTTTTTCTTTTTCCTCTTCTTTTCCCCGACTGGGCCAGCCACGACCCAGTTCTTCTTTTTCTTTCCTTCCTTTTCTGCGGCACGGCCCAGCCCGCGCGGCCGTCGCCCTTCTTTTGTCCTCGACGCGCTGCGTTTCGTCCTTGTTACTCCCGAGACGCGTAGTTTCATTTAATGATGCCCTCACCGCGCGTGAACCGCTCGGTTCTTCCCTTTTTCTTTTCTTTCCCGGCCGACCGGACCGCCTCCTTTCCTTCTTCCTTCCTCCTCCTTCCTCCTTCGTCGACGCTGCTACAATTCTCGAACCATCAATGGCTTCTCCGGCTACGGTGATTAATACCGGCCGTTTCTTGCCTCATTGCCTTCCTCTTAACTCTGGGAATAAATTGGCATAATTATTGGACGTTATCTCTCGCCTGTTTTCTCTCCCCAGCCTCGCGAAATTTCAAGGAAAACCAACCGATGCACGATCACTTACTGCCACCGGCCACCCAAATTCTTACACTTAATACCTCCCTGTCGAGCTTCAACACCCTATTATCCCATCTACCATCTATAAATAGCCTTGTTATAGGAGTTTTTAGAGTTTTTCTTCCCCGAGACCCTAAGCCCGAGCTGGCCGCCACCCTGATTTCAGACGCACCTTCCGCCGCCGATAGCCAACTTCATCGCTGGCGCAGCATCTCAAATTATTACCTGCAATCTCTTCTAGCTAACTAAGCTCCCCAGAACTTTCGATTCTTCTTGCACGGGCCTCCATAACCGTGCAAAGTTGGTTGCTCGTTTTGCCGGAATTTTTACCCCGAAACCTTAAACCACCGTCCGCCTCCGTTCGCCGCCACCTTTGGCTGCACCACCACCATCATTTTGTCCCTCTCCTCCTGGGCAACAATAAACACCTCTTATCTCACCTCAATTCTCCCTATCTTTTTCCCAACATTCATCTTTCCCTCTTTTCTTCTATTTTTCCGGCCACCGCCGTCACCGCCGTGCACCACCGCCGGGTGCCGCTTATCCCCACCAGCCTAAGGTTGAACCCTAGACCCTCTAAACCATTTTCCATATTATTAAAAGCCTTGATTTAATTTATTTCAATTATTTACATGTAAATACCATTGTTATTATTTCTACTGTTCTTATAACCATTAATAATAATAATATTATCATTATCTTTATTATTTCAATATTGTTATATATGTTATTAATTTTATTATTAATATTAAATAAGTGGTAAGTCATTAGTTATAAGTAGGGTCGAAACCCCACTTTAAATTTTAAAGCTTATTATTATTATTATTATTATTATTATTATTATTATTATTATTATTATTATTATTATTTATATTCTCATTGATATTAGTTTTATTATCTTTGATATTATTATATTAGTATCATTATTATTATTAGGGTAAAGTCTTTAACCCTATATTAACAAGGTTTATAATATCTCTATTATTTTTATGAAAGTTAGAATTTTGTTAAAGTTATTTTATTAATATGTTATTATTTGGTCAAAGCCCTAAGGAGGTGTATGAGCGTGCTCCAAGACAGGTGACATTTTAGGTAAGGGGTGCTTAGGCCTTTTGTGTGCTTATATGCATTATGTGCCTCGCATGCTATGTATCCTATGTATTATTATAATCATTCTGTATGTGATATAACTTGGATGATAGAACGTGGAGTTGAAGAATGTTTTGCATGGCATATGTGTAACACCCCCACATTTACTACTGAAAAATTTCGTTCAATTTCAAAAAGCTTAACATAAATGAAAGATAACATTTGTAAATTCGGGGGCATTACCGCCACACTTAATACCAGAACAGTTCACTCCTGCCGTCCCGATACTAAATGCTAAGGCTAAACAGATTAACCATCAAATACGAGTCGATAGCAAAACACAGTTATAGGTAAAACACGAGTAATACATAATCAGAGTGCGAAAGGTCAAAGTATAGTTTAAAGATACCGTTTTAAGGATTCCGAAAGTTGAACGTCGTACATCAGAAATAAACAAACTTAAATACATAAGAAAGGTAAGGTGAACAATAGACTCCGGCCACATCACTCTCGAACCCCAAGCTGGGTCCAAACTCAACTCTCGGTCCCGCCTGACGCCTCATAAGCGTCGTATGCATCGAATATAGAGTCACCTACCTGCACTAAATCAGATGGGCCTTCTGCTCGTGGGAATGAGCAGCACCCATGAAACGGGTGGTCAGTACGCTTCGTAATGAGCAAGGTAACCGAATAACTAAGGCCAAACAAACCAGGTACACAATACATGCATGATCATATAGGCACAGAAAACAATACAGGTAGTGAGGCCGATTATGTTCCAATTAGACTTATCCTTTTAATCTCTTAATACCATACTCAATTCCACATACTCTTTGTTAATCCATGTAAGTGCGGGTGCCCCACTATTATAGCCGGTGGACCGGAGATATGTACAGGGCAAAACGCTCCTGACCACTATTATTTGTCGGTTGTTCGGTCTCCAGGGCAAAACGCTCCTGGCCACTATTATTTGCAGGTGGACCGGTCTGGCCCCGACGCACATGGTGTTCCACTGTAAGTATTTAGTATTTCCCCCATATCTTATCGATTTTACATTTGGTTTGCTGAGCACGGAAACCCCCACTATTATAGCCGGTGGACCGAAAATATATACATGCCAAAACGCTCCTGGCCACTATTATTTGCCGGTGGATCAGTCTCTAGGGCACCCCGGCTCCTGGCCACTATTATTCGCCGGTGGACAGGTCTGGGCCCGGCTCAGCATCTTCCTCTTTAAGTGATTAGTATTTTATTGTATCTTTTCCAACGAATTCCGCCCTAGACATGCATGGCTAACTTCAGCTATACTTATCCTCGCAAGAGGGCCCGTCTCATATCTTGAGACCGCTGCGCCTCCTAACTCGCCTGACATCCTTCCCTTAATCAGCTTACTCACTCCGAGAACCCGTCTCCTAGGTGTGTGGGTCTAGGCCCACCACCTTATACCCCAAGGTCCACTCACTACCTTCCCTTAGGGTTTTCTCCAGAAACCCTAACTTGGGTCTATGTGGCCCATCCTTTTCTGCCTCGTACATCCAGAACCATTCTAGCACCCCTACACGTCATGACTCTTTGGTTCAACCCTCACATCATGCCACCCTCACCCTCACTTATTATTTTAATTCTTCTCTTTTTCTTCTTTCCCCATACTAAATCAGGGTTCCCTCTAAACTCTAGCCTAGTCTCCTGCGCACCTTTACTTTGGTCTATGTACTATTTTTCGCTCGAAGCCCCCAAATACCCAAACGACACTTCTCTAACCTTCCACACACCCCGAGGCATCCTTCTGTACGTGAGGTTCGCCCCCATGCGGTCCTTAACCACCCCATGCAAACCCTAGTCTCTCCTATTCCTTTCGCTAGCCAACTTACTTCCCTTTTGTTATCTTTCTTTCCAAAGTTTCTTTTTCATGCCCCCAAACCGCATAACCACATCAAATACCCTAGCATGCATGTCCTAAGGCCACATCATATCACCACAGGTAGCACAACCACATTAATACATAGCAAGAGCACCCGAACTAATACATAACAGGAGCGATCACATAGACGTACCTTGAATCCAAGCTGCACTACATGAAAACAGGTAAGATAATGACATTTAAAACACGACACATAATCATGCGAGGCATCCAAGGCAAGTAGTTCACATATCACACAAGCGGCCTTAGTTAGACCCTTACCTAAATCGGTGCCGAGCTTGGAGCACGCTCCTACGCCTCCCGAAAGTTCTCACTCGATTCACCTATAAGAGGGAAATACTATAAGTTAATCTTCCTCAATCGGAATTACCAAAATTCCTATCTTACCCCTATCATGGCCTAATACTAAGGGTAATATTAATAAGTAGTAGTTTATAAATAAAAAGGTAGGGTTATTATTGTTCTTAAGATAGTTAATCGACTTCCCACTAATCAAAGTAAGTTTTAATAATACTCATAGTATTAATGTAAGGGTGTCAATTTTAATAATAATAATAATAGTAATATTAATATTAATAAAAATAAGAATACTAATACTAATAGTAATAATGGTAATAATACTAATAATTATAAGACTACTACAACAACAACAACAACTACTACTACTACTAATAATAAAGATAATAACAATGATAATAATAGTTAGAGTAGTAAACGTAGAAATGATAATACCAAAAATTATAATAATATCAATAGTAATAATAATAATGGTAAGGATAATGAAAATGATAATGATAGTAATAATAGTGTTAATGATAGTAATAATAATACTAATAACAATAATAATAATAATAATAATAATAATAATAATAACAATAGAGACAATAGTCATAGTAATAATAATAGTAATAATAGTAACGATGACACTCACAATAATAATCGAAATAATAATAATAATGATAATAGCAATATTAATAATAATAACAAGGATAATAATGATGATGACAATAGTAGTGGATATAATAATAATGTAATAATAATATCGATAAGGATAATGACAAGAATAATAATAATAATAATAATAATAATAATAATAATAATAATAATAATAATAACAACCATGCCCATGATAGTAATACTAATAATAATGATAATGGTAATAGTAATAACACCCTTAGTAATAAGAATACTAAAATTAATAATAATAGTAGAGGTAAAGACAATGATAATAATAGTTAGAATAATAAACATAAACATAAACATAAACATAATGATAATAATAATAATAATAGTAGTAGTAGTAGTAGTGATGATAATCATAAGGATGATAATGATAATGATAATGATAATAATAATAATAATAATAAGAGTAATCATAATAATGATAATAATCATAATAATAATAATAATAATAATTAACAATATTAAAATTATTAAACTTTCATTAGTCAGGGTTTAGGGTCCAAGGAGGTGGAAGGCAACCTGGTGGTGTGGTGGTGCCGGCGGCGGCTGTGGAAGGAAGGAAGAAATGGGAGAGATGGATGTGGAGGCTAGGGGAGAGAGAAGTAGGGGAAAATGGAGGCGTAGGGTGGTAGGGTAGGATCCCCTGGTTGTTTTGGGGGGTAGAGGAGGTGTTGCAGGTGGCGGTATGGGCAGCGCTGGCGCGCGCGAAGGTGGCGTGAGGGAGTTGAATAGGCTGATCGGGGAGGCAGTTTCGCACGGTCGAGGCGGCTCGTGCGGAGCAAGGCAGGGAAGGCTAGTGGTTGGGTTGCGTAGAGGGCGGTGCAGGGAGAATTTTGGTGGCTAGTTCGGGCGGTAAGGGCGGCCGACGGTGGATGAAGGGCTGACTGAAAGGGAGGTGGCGCACGACGAGATTTTTTGGGTTCCAAATTTCGAACCCGATTATGGAAGCTCTTGGGGTTATTTATAGGCCAATCGGGGGCTAAAACGACAAAGGAAGGTGGGAGAGTAGGGGGCAAGGGGTATGGTGCTCCGGCCGTTGGGGATGGGCCGGCGCAGGTTACGGGGTAGGCCACGTTTGTCGGGGAAGGGGGATGGTGCGGGCAGGGGAAGGAATGGCCGAATGAGACAAATTGACAGGGGGAGACGACAAGAAAGAGAGGAGGAGAACGACGGTCAAACGGCGGAAAATCCGGCACCGATTTAGGAGTTGCAGGTGTGTCGGGGAAGAAGACGACGCAGAGGGGGAAGGAGGCTGGACCGGCAGTCAAGGGAGAAAGAAGGAAGAAAGAAAAATGACAGGCCGAACCGGCCGGGAGGGGAAATGAGGGGTGCAGGGCACTGGGCCGCGCAAGGGAAGGGGAGAATTGGGCCAGCGGCCGGCCCAAGTCGGGGAAGGAAGGAGAGAAAAAAAAGAAGAGAAGGAAATGAAAGGAAAGAAAAGGAAAAGAGGGGTAAAAGGGAGAAAAAGAAAAAGGAAAAACAGGGAAAAAGGGTGGTTGGCTTAATTTGTATAATTTGGGTGATTTGGGGTGCTTAATAATATATAAATATTAAAATAATAATTAAATTCTATTTTTTTGTTAATTTAGGAATTTTTTTGAAAGAATACCCTTAAATTCCATTTTAATTAGAAAAAATACTCAAAATTTCCTATTTAAATTTATTTATAAATTTATCCTAGATTTACCTTAATCAATTCCCTCTTACTTTAATAAAAGTAGTTTATTTACTTAATTTCCTAATAATTTCCTATTTGGCCATGATTTCCTAAATTAGGGTTTTGGGGTATTTCAATGTGTATTATTTATGTATGATGATATGTGTTGTGATACTGTAAGACATGCATGTGAGAATTTCGATGTGGTTGTGTGGGAAAAAGGATGAAAAATAAGGATGGAGAAAGAAGTTGATCAAGAGGTATGAGTTGACCTAAGTATTCCATTGAATTATGAGTAAAGGAATAAAATGGAGAATTTTAGGGTTTTGTGTATGAGAATCTGATTTATGATTTTTCAGGTTTTGTATGGAGAATATAATTTATGGTTTTGTATGATTTTGTGTGAGAGAATTTAATATATGGTTTTGTATGGAAGAATTTAATTTATGGTTTTGATTTGGAGAATCTAATTTATGGTTTTATGTGGAAGGATCTAATGTAAGGTTTTATATGGATGAATCTCTTGTTTGATATGGTTCAAATCTAGGGTTTGGTATGGATGAATTTTTGGGTTTTATTTGGTTTGAATTTAGGGTTTGGTAAGGGTGAATACTTGGTTTGGTATGGATGAATCTTTGGATTTTATATGGTTTGAATCTAGGGTTTGGTATGAATGAAACTTTGGGTTATGTGGATTGAATTTAGGGTTTTGTATGATAAAATCTTGGGTTTTGCATAGTAGTATTAATGGTTGCATGGTGGCATTAGGGTTTTCATTGTGGTATTAGGGTTTACATGGTGGCATTGGTGGTTGAATGGTGGTATTAGGGTTTTGGGTTAGGGTTTTGCATGGGGAGATTAATGTCTGCATGAGTATGAAATTTACGTGCGGAAAGTTAATTTGAGATGTAAGGAAGGTCATGTAAGTGTTGTTTGGGCATTTGAGCACTTGGGATGAAAACTAGCACGAGGAGCAAATTAAGGGTACGAAGGAGGCTGAATTATGATTTGTTGAGGTTAATGGTGGTATGTGGTGGTTGCTTAGGGTTTTTGTCGTATCAAGTATATTTGGTGATTAAAGTGTAATTGTGATTTGTGATGTGTGTTGATTCATGCATGTCCAGGGCAAGATTTGAATAAGATACTTAAGACACTAATTATTTAAAGTGGAAGATCGTTGAGACGGGACCAACCGATCCACCGGTTTGGAATAGTAGTTAGGGTTTTTACCCTATGTGTGACCGATCCACCGGTTATAATAGTGGTTAGAGCAGGATGCTCTATGCGTAAACCGATCCACCGGTTATAATAGTGGGGGTTCCCGATCTCAACAACCGCAAATCAAAGTTTTGCTAAAATACCTAAAAGATACTAATTACTTACAGTGGAGCACCATGCGTGCCGGAGCCAACCGATCCACTGGTTAGGAATAGTGGTTAGGACGCGTAGTCCTATGTGTATCCGATCCACCGGCTATAATAGTGGTTAGGGTATGATACCCTATGTGCCTCCAATCCACTGGCTATAATAGTGGGGGCTTCCATATTCACATGGATTTGATAAAAAGGCATGATGTGTATCAAATTCCGATAAAAGACTAATTAAGTAATTAATCTGGACTATGATTGGGCCTTTATGTATGTACGTGAATGATTGGTCGATATGATGATATGATGATGATCTTTATGATCTTTTATTATTATGCATGATTTTATGTGCTTATGTGTTGGCCTTAGTGCTCGGTTACCTTACTCAGTACGTAGCGTACTGATCACCCTTTTCATGGGTGCTGCTCATTCCTACGAGTAGTATGCCCTTCTGATTTGTGCAGGTGGGTGAGATATCCGGTGGGGCTGTGTGTTGAGTTGTGGTTGGCTCAAGTTCGAGAGAGTTGTGGCCATATTTCAGTCTCTATGTAATTCTATTTATTTTTGTTAATCTTTTATCGGTTGTAAGTTATTTCTCCTTTTAATTTGAATAATAATTCTTTATGCGTACTCTGACTTTTGTTTTACAACCGTTTAATGCTTTCGGAGTTTAGTTGTCTTGATTTATAATTGATGGATTACTATTTTCTTTAGCCTTAGCACTTGGTATTGGAACGGTTGGAGAGAACCGGTCTGGTACTAAGTGTGGCGGTAACATTCACAGAATTCACAGGTTTTAAGTGTTTCTATCTTAATTGCTTCCGCTTTTAAAAAAAATTAGTGAATTTTGGGGTGTTACAACTTCTTCCCATTATTTCACTTCTATATATCCCAAATATGTTAAACAATTATGTATCCCCAATACAAATGGTGCACTGAGACACCATGTTCACCAGTCCACTAAATGTAATGAATGACAAGACAAATGTATCTTTATTTAGGTTCCCTTAAGTGTTATGTTCCCTAAGCTCATATTTTGGTCTATCGTTCCAATATAGAATTGAAGAAATTTCCATCCTAAAGTTTAAAGTATGAAAATGATTAGAATATAAATTACTTGAAGGTTAAGTTTAAAATATTATCTTTGTTGTATGTACTAGTTAGTGGATAAATCTTGATAAACTTAACAAGTTTGTTAAAGGCCTATTATATACATTCACATATAAAGTTTGAATAATACTTTAGAGGGCATTTAAGGTACCACTGTTCTCAATCATACCCTCTCTTAAAAAAAGAAGCAAAATTCTTCTATTCAACAATTTTTTTTTTCATTTTACACCAAATGAGGATTAAATACTCCCACATTCAACACATACATCATTTGAACTCCAATTTGCATATGCAAAAATAAATAAATTTTAGCATAATTAAGAACAAAACATATATCGTTTATCACCAAAAATTTAGATTTCACAATAAATATGCATACCACAAAAAATTAAGTACCATATATATCATACACGACAAAAAAAAATTAGATTTCTCAACAATCATGTATAACAAAATGAAAAATAGATAAAAACTAAATTATCTATTATACACAACTATTCTAGCAATACATACCATGAGATTATGATATATATATATATATATATATATATATATATTAGAAATATCCATTGAGAACTAGCTCTTTTAGTGAGAACTAGGAACTAGTATTCTGAGTGGAAGAAACTACCCACAATATGTAGTGAAAACTACTTTTTATAGGTGAAAGAAACTACTATAAATTTATGAGAAAACTATAGTATTTGAGTATTGAAAGATACCAACGGTGATATTTTTGTAAATATTAGGTATTTATGTTTTAATTTAGAAAACTACGTACAATATATGTTGGAAACTAGCTCCAGTAGGTGGACAAAACCATTATAAAATTTTCAAGAAACTATAATCGTAACACCCCCAAATTTACTACTGAAAAATTTCGTTTAATTAAAAGGGTTTTAGCGAAAGCAGGAAGATAAAACCATAAACTCGGGGGTATTACTGCCACACTTAGTACCAGATCGGTTCACTCCTACCGTCCCGATACTAAGTGCTAAGGCTAATTAAGATTGATCGTTAAGTACAAATCGTTAATAAAACACTGGTCATTAGCAAAACACAAGTCATACAGAATCAGAGTGCGAAAATCAAAATGGTACAACCCCAAGTACAATTTTAAAGTACCAAATGTCAGAGGACATAATATAGTGGGATAAAACAAATTATAATAATAAAAGGAAATAAAACAGAGGATGAACTCTTGCCACGTCACTCTCGACCTCCAAGCTAGGTACAGGCTCAACTCTCAGCCCTGCCCGACGCCTCGTAAGCATCGTAGGCATCGAAGACATCGTCCCCTACCTGCACAAACTCTGACGGGTCTTGTGCTCGTGGGATGTGATGAGCAGCACCCATGAAATGGGTGATCAGTACGCTACGTACTGAGTAAGGTAACAGACGCACTAAGGCCAACATACACAGAGATACATGACATAGCAAACATGGCATAATTACGTAGACAACATGCGATAACACAGATAAACAATTCCGACTATGGACCGGATAACTTATTCTGTAGATCTCTGATAAATAGTCAATTCACATCATAGTCTTTATCAATCCATGTGAGTGCGGGAACCCCACTATTATAGCCGGTGGAACGGTCACGAGGGTACATGCCCTACCACTATTTTAGCTGGTGGACCAGTTACGAGGGTAACATACCCTGCCACTATTATTTATCGGTGGACCGGTCTGGCTCCGACTCACAAGGTGTTCCATTGTAATTATTCGTATCTTTCCCATGTCTTATCATATTATGATTGGTTTGTTGAGCACGGAATCCCCCTCTATTATAGCCGGTGGAACGATCATGAGGGTAACATACCCTGCCACTATTATTCGCCGATGGACCGGTCATGTAGGGCACCCCGACCCTAGCCACTATTATTCGCCGGTGGACCGGTCTGGGTCCGGCTCAACATCTTCCTCTGTAAGTGATTAGTGTCTTAACGTATCTTATTCGAAAGAATTTCACCCTCGACATGCATGGCTAACTATATCTGCCCTTATGCTCCCAAGAGGGCCTGTCCCATATCTTGAGACTTCTGCACCTCCTAACTAGCCTCGACATCCTTCCCATAACCTACTTTCTCACATCAGGAACCCAAATTCTAAGTGTGTGGGTCAGGGCCCACCACATTATACCCCAAGTTCTACTCACCACCTTGCCCTAGGGTTTTCACCAGAAACCCTAATATGGGCCAACGTGGCCCTTCCTTCTCTGCTTCCCACAACCCACACTATTTTAACGCCCCATGTGTCATGACCTTCAGACTTAACTCTCCCCTCATACCTCGCTCCTCCTCATTTATTTTTATTTTTTCCTTTTTCTTTTTCCACTTTATCAAATTAGGGTTTCCTCCCAAACCCTAGTCGGTCCCAAGGTACCCTTATATTATCCTACGTACTACTTTTCACCCTGAGCCTCCAAACTCCCAAACAGACCTTCCATTACCTTCCCCATGTCCCAAAGTAACTTTCCATACGTAAGGTTCGCCCCAATGCGGACCTTAACCTCCCCATGAAAACCCCTTGATCTCTACCATGCCAAACCCTAAGACTTCCATGCAAACCCTAGTTCTCCTATGTAACCTTAGTTTCTCCCACTATTTCATTTTATTTAATTCCCCTTTTACTCGTCCATTCATGGAGCATAGATTACCTAGCTCATCCTTACCTACGTGAGCCAACTTACTTCCCCTTGGTTATCTTACTTTCTCATTTTTCTCTTTCATGCCTCCATTCCACAACACCTCATCAAATAACCTAGCATGCATGTCCTAAGGGTCACATCACATCACATCATTCTTGCATCATATCCATATTAGCACATACCAGACAAGAGCATGAGAACATACCTCGGTTCCAAGCTGTGCTACGTATAAAAACAGATAAGATAATAACATATAGAATACAACATATAAATCGTACAAGGTATCCAAGGCAAGTAAAACACATAACACATAGGCTGCCTTAGTTGCGTCCTTACCTAAATCGGCGCCAGGCTTGGAGCACGCTCCTACGCCTCCTGGGGGTTTTGACCTAATTCACCTATAAGAGGAAAATACTATGGGTCAATCTCCCTCTACCAGAATTACCATAATTTTCATATCTTACTCCTATCATGGCCTAATACTAAGGCTAATATTAATAATAGTATTTTATAAATAAAAGGTGGGGTTATTATTATTCTCAAGATAATTAAACGAATCACCACTAATCAAAGTAAATCTTAGTAAAATGCATAGTATTAAACTAAGGGTTTCAATATTACTAATAACAATATTATTATTAATACTACTACTAATAATAAGAATACTAATACTAATAATAATAATAATAATGGTTATAATGATAATAATGATGATAATAATAATTGAAATCGTAGTAGTATTAGTAATAATAATAATAATGATGATAGTAATAATAATAATAATAACAACAACCATAATCATGATGATAATAATAATAATAATAATAATAATAATAATAATAATAATAAGAGTAAGAACAATAATAATAATAATAACAATAACCACCATAACCATGATAATAATAATAATAACGATAATGATAATAATAATAATAATAATAGTAATAATACCAATAATAGTAGAATATACTAAAATAATAATATAATAGAGATAATAACGATGTTAGTCATAGTTAAAGTAATAATAATAATAATAATAATAATAATAATAATAATAATAATAACACAACAAGGTTTTAGTATTAATTAATACAATTAATTAGAAGTTCTTCGACTAAATGTTAGGACATAATAGTAATAATAGTAGTAGTAATAATAGTAATAATAATAATAGTAATAATAGTAATAATAATAATAATGATAATAATAATAATAATCATAATAACACTAATAATAATAGTTAATAATATTAAAAATCATTAACACACTTAATATATAGGGTTTAGGGATTAAAGAGTTGGGGAACAACCTAGGCTAGGTGGTGGAGCTGGCAGCGGTGGAGGAAGGAAGAATTGGAGAGGTGGATGTGGAGGCTAGGGGAGAGGGAAGTAGGGGAAAATGGAGGTGTGAGGTGGTAGGGCATGATCCCTTGGTTGTTTTGGGAGGTAGAGGTGGCGCTGCCAGTGGCGGAACTGGCGGCAACCAGCGACACGAAGGGTGGCACAGGTCGAAGGGCGCTGTTTGGGAAGGCAATTTCGCATGGTCGGGGTGGCTCGTGCAGGGCAGGGCAAGGAAGGCTAGTGGTTGGGTTGTGTAGAGGGCGGTGCAGGGAGAATTTTGGTGGCCGAAGTGGGCGGCAAAGGTGGTCGACAGCAGAGGAATGGCTGGCTGAATAAGGGGTGGTGCGCGGTTTGGTTTTCTGGGATGCCAAATTCCAAACGCGATTATGGTAGCCCTCGGGGCTATTCATAGGCCAATCGGGAAGGGAAAACGACAAGGACCCGTGGCAAAGTAGGGGGTAGGGTTATGGCCCTCTATCGGTGAGAATGGCTGGCGCAGGTCTGCGTGTGCAGACCATGAGTTGTCGGGGGGAGAGAGAGATGACGTGCATGAGAAGGGAGGAAGGGTTCTGTCGAAATGGCAGGGGATTTAGCGGGGAGGAGAGGGAAGGAATGACCGGTGCAGTTGGTGTTGTCGTTGCAGGCTTTTTCCGGCGAGAATTTCGGTTTCAGGGTGTCGAAGGTTGAAGATGAAGTGGAGGGGCTGGACCAGCGATTCAGGGGAAAGGAAAAAGAAAGAAAAGAAAGGCCGAACCAGCCTAGAGAGGGGGAGAGGCGCGGGAAGCTGGATCACGTAGGGGAAAGGGTGAGGTTGGGCCAACGGGCCGACCTAAGTATGGGAAAAAGGAAAAAAAAAGGAAGAGGAGGAAGGAAAGGAAAAGGAAAAAGAGGGGGAAAAGGAGGAAAAAAAGAAAAAGGAAAAAGAAGGGAAAATGGTGGTTGGCTTAATTAATATAATTTGGGTAATTTGGGATATTTAATAAAATATAAATATTAACATAATAATTAAATTTTCTTTTTAGGTGAATTTAGGAATTTTTGAAAGAATTTTCTTAAATTCCATTTTAATTAACAAAACACTCTAATTTTCTCCAATTAAATTATTTATAAAGTTTATATTAATTTGAAACTATTTTATCCTTCTGACTTTAAATAAAATAATTTATTTAATTAATTTTCAAAATAAAATCCTTAATTAGCTTAAAATACCAAAATTCCTCCTATTTTAAAACACTTATAAATTTCTTATTGATTTGCCCTAATTAATTTCCTTTTATTTAATAAAAGTGAATTCGTTAATTAATTTTTAAAATAAAAATCTTATTTAATAATAAATAATAAAATTAGAATTTTTGGGACATTTCAACAATATTTAAGTGTTAGAAAAAAATAAGGTGATATTTTTATAAATATTAGATATTTATGTTTTCAATTAGAAAACTACATTCAGTAGGTGGTCGAAACTACTGTAACTATTTTAAAAAACTATGGTGGTTCTCGATTATCGGATGGTTCTTACTAGATATGCTTATATATATATATATATGTATATAAATTTATCACAATTATATATACTACAAGTATATGTAACACAATCCAACATATATTACAATTATTAGGAAAAAAAACTAAGGAGTTGAACATACCTTAAAATATAGTTTATAGTCTTGTAGAACAAATTGGAGCAAAGAAGAAACAAATTTAAGCCACTGACCAACATTTAAATGGGAGATTGAGGAGGAGAGAAAATAAATTGAGGAGAGAGATTGAGGAAAGAAAAAAAAAGAAAGAAAAAAGATGAACTTTAGGTGTTACAAGAAAGAAAACTGATATTTTTTATTTATCAAAAAGAAAAAAACACGGCCGATAATCATAGGTGCAGTCACTTATTATTATTATTATTATTATTAAATAAAAGAACATTTGATAAAGAAGAATGTATTGTTGGACTTTTATGAAATACGATTTATTAGTTTTGGAAATTAACAAATAAAATAGTGCTAATTTGGAGTAATATCCGCGCTGATTTGGTGTTTCATTAACCCACAATGACCGTTTTAATATTTGGTTCGAAAAACAGCCGTCGCACAATATATTCTACAATCTATAATGCCAGTTCAAAAAAGCAAAGTTGTAGTAATTCTCTAATAGCAGGCGACAAGGATGAGTTGGGTAGGCGTTTCTAATTCCTCCGCTTGAAGGAAATAGAATGATTGGTAGTTGAAGACCAAGGACTATCTGTTGAATGACCAAGTCAAACTAGTTTCTTACACAAATGATACTATTATACTCCTACCAGATCAAATCAATCTCTCTGTATCCAAAGTCATATCGTCATCGTCCATGGGAACGAAATTCTAATCAACGTCGCCCTTCCGATCCAAAGAAATCAAGAAAGAATCCTAAAAACAAAAAGATAGGAGAGGAAAACAGAGCTAGCTTTGGTTTCTAACTTCAGCTAGCCATGGAGGACAATACAGGAGAGCGAAGCAACAATGAAGACCAGCACCAAAGAATCGACCTCGACCGTCTCTCCATACTGGAGAAGAAGCTAAGGAGCCAACCATGCCTTCTAAGCCCATCAGCGGGGAGCTCCACCTGCTCCATCTATAAGATCCCACAAAGTTTCATAGACGTAAACGGGAAGCTGTACCAACCCCAAATTGTATCCATCGGTCCTTTCCACTATGGCGAACCCCAAGTTCAAATGATTCAAGAACACAAATACAAGTACCTCCAGCACCTTCTCTCTCGCCTCAACAAAAACAATAAACTAATAACCCTTTCTGATCTCTTCAACTCAATCCAATCCCTCGAGTTCCAAGCTCGACAATCTTACTCGGAACAAATCAAGCTCGATTCCTATGCCTTCCTTGAGATAATGGTAGTCGATGGATGTTTTATCTTAGAGCTCTTTCGGAAGGTGGCTAAGACGGTCAACTTCGAAGCGGATGATCCCATCAAGTCCATGTCTTGGATATTCTCTTTCTTGTTACGCGATCTCCTTAAATTGGAGAATCAAATTCCTTTCTTAATCCTCCAAACTCTCTTTGACTTTACAAGTTCTGAATCAGACACGACACCATTCCGGTCCCTCACTGCCCTCTGTTTCAACTGCTTCAGCTACGTAGCTGACAGGCTTAGTACAATGATCCAGAATTCAGAACAGCTACACGGACAGCACCTCCTTGACCTAATCCGAACAAGCTTCATCCCCGATGAGCTCTCCAATAAAAACCGTGCTCTTTCCCAATCCAACACGCCGTCTCACATAATACATTGCTCGTCCAAACTCCGCCGTGCAGGAATCAAACTCCGAAACCCACAAAACCAAACGAGTGCCGCATCCTTCCTAAGCGTGAGATTTAGACGCGGGGTAATCGAGATGCCGATGGTAACCATCGACGATTTCATGAGTGGCTTCTTTGCAAACTGCGTCGCCTATGAACTCTCACACAAGGATTGCTCCACTTATTTCACAACCTATGCAACGTTACTCGACTGCTTGATAAATACGTCCAAAGATGTGGAGTACTTGTGCGGTCATAACATAATTGAGAACTACTTTGGGACGGACGTCGAGGTCGCAACGTTTATTAACAATTTAGGGAAGGATGTTTCGTTCGATGTAGATCGGTGTTACCTGGCAAAAATGTTTAATGAGGTGAATGATTATTGTAAGAATAGCTGGCATGTTAATTGGGCTAGTTTTAAGTATACGTATTTCAGTACGCCTTGGAGTTTTATTTCTGCATTGGCTGCGTTTGTGTTGTTGGCTATGGCTGTTTTACAGACGTTGTATACGGTGCTTCCATACTATAATGGAGGGAGCTGATTTTTGATTAATTATTGGGCAGCTAAAAATGTACCTGGCTTCTGTCACCGTATGGTTATCACAAGAGGTTGGGGGGTGGGGGGAGGAACTTCTGTTCAGTCAATTTTCCCCCTTAGGACCCAGCCTCCTTTACTTCAATCTTCTCACTCTTTTCTGAAGTCACAATTGGTTCCTCCTTACTCTGCTTAAGTACCCTTTTCTTCAGTACGAACTGCGTTGTCAGGCTTTCTTTTCAGTCTGGTTTTGAGACATTTTTGTAGCAGTTCCTTGCAATCTTGACTGGCGTACTAAAGTACTGATAGTTTCTGTGGGTTTATTTGATTCTGTCGCCACAATTTCTGGAACCTTTGGTTCAGTGGTTTTCGTAAAGCGTTTCTTTGAGGTTTTGAGAGCCATTTAGTTTGAAGAGAGGTATAGGAAGAAGACTGTTACAAGAGATTCAGCTTGTTAGGTCGAGGAAGTTTGCATGTAGAGAAAGTACGAGAATGTGATTTTGATAATGAATGGATGTATGGAGAGAAAATGGAAAATCATATGTATAGCTAATGAACAATGGTAATTACGCAATAGGCTTGTTGATGTTGACCAATTATTGCCATACTATTGGGAACACATAAATGACAGAATGGTTTCTTTTTAAAATTAGATTGTACCATTAACATATTTTGTGGAAACTCTACTCAGTTTCTCGTTTAATTCCTCTCTGTATGGATACTAGCTTTTATAAGGACAATAAAATGCACATTGATGACTTAAATCATGAAGATGCATAACCACTATAAGGCATATCTTCTCTAGATAGGCATTGGGTTTCAAAGGATCTCATCCTCCTCAATGAATCATGATCATTGCCAGTTCCACTTTAAGTTTCTCGAATTTGTCTAGACTCAAAGGCTTAGTGAAGATATCAACAATTTGAACTTCAATATCACAAAAACACATTTCAATTAATTCCTTGTTAACATTGTCTCTTAAGAAATGATATCCAATATCTTTGTGTTTTATCCTTAAGTATTGCACCGAATTTTTTACAATGTTAATAGCACCAGTGTTATCACATATGATTAGAAGACAATTTACTTGAATGCCATAATCATGCAATTTTTGCTTAATCCATAGCAATCAAACACTACATGTAGCAACTAAAACATATTCAACTTCAACAGTTGAAAGTGCAAATGAGTTTTGTTTCTTGCAGGCCCATGATGCCAAACATTGTCTAAGAAATGTTACCATGCCAAAAGTGCTCTTCCATTCTACCAAATATCATACAAAATCAACATCAATATATCCACAAAGTTCAAAGTTAGATCCTTTAGGATACCATAAGCATTGATTGTCACTTCCTTTAAGATATCTCAGGATCCGTTTCACACTTTTTAGATGAGATTCCTTTGGGTTTGCTTGGAACTTTTCACATGTATAAACACTAAACATTATGTCAAGTCTACTAGTAGTAAGATATAATGAGGAACTAATCATACCTCTATAGACCTTTTCTTCCACATATTTATCTTTCTTATCCTCGTCTATTTTGACATTTGTTAGGATCGGTGTGTAAGAGATTTTGGCATTGTCCAAGTCATATTTCCTTATTAGTTCCTTAAGGTACTTCTTTTGTTTGCTTGTTTTGCAAACCCAATAAGACATTTGATTCTCTCATCATACGCATCTCAAATTCACTTTTTATTAGATCTAAAAACTCATCACATAAAGTATTATTAGTGGCACAAAATATGATATCATCAACATAGATTTGTATTATTCGGGAATTAGTTCCTTTTATCCCTAGGTACAATGTTTTGTCCACCTGACAACTTCCAAACTTGTTGTCTATCAAAAAGTTTGATAGTCTCTTATACGATGCTTACTGTTCCTATTTGAATCCATACAAAACCTTATCCAGTTTTTAAACATAGTGAGTTAGTTTAGCATCTTTAACTCCTTGTGGTTATTCAACATAAACATCCTCCTTTAGGTATCCATTCAGAAAAAATCATTTTATGACCATATATTATAGCTTGAAATTATTGTGTGTTGCATATGCCATTAACATTTTGATAACTTGAATCCTGGTTATTGGGTCAAAGGTTTCATCATAGCCTATTCCATATTTCTAATTGTATCATTGTACCACCAATCTAGCTTTGTTTCTTGTGATTGATCCATAATCATCTATTTTGTTTTTGAATACCCATTTGGTTCCAATCACTAATTAGACTTTTGGTTTAGGTACTGGATGACACTATTTGCTTCTCTTGAATTGATTTATTTCCTCTTGCATGTCAGTAATCCAATCTACATCTTTCAGAGCTTATGCATGATTGCTCTATTCAACATTGATGACCTGCATCAATAATAACTCATATCCACCCCGACTCATTCCTTCCTACCCTACTCGTTCGAACTAGCAACCATCACCTTCATTGTCACCAACACAACAACACCTAGTCATCTTCCTTTAGCATAAACTCCACTAAGCTTTCACCCCTTTCTCCCTATATTGACTCCCCACACCACTAACATCTTACAACATGACTTTCTCACACATTCAACCCCCTCAACATAACCATTCATTTTATTAACTCCCCTCTCAGCGTTGGCCATTCATGCTACCTCCCTCTGTAACATGAGCTTCCCATACAGCCTATGCTATGCAATGTCACCATCTAGCTCCAGCCATCCACCTATGTTCATCCCAGATTTCACCACCCAACCACCCAAGCACCCTTCTAGCTATCGCTAGCTCTATTAAACTCCTCCCTCCTCCTCGTGCAACCCCTCACCCTAGCTCTATAACAACCATCTCCATTGCTACCACTATCCACCAGTTCCCTATCATTGTCATCCATATCCTCCACCATCCATCTTCTTGTACGTGACTCATGCTGCTAACCCATGCAACTTGAGTTTGACCATTTTCCTCCTCTTACAATTTAAGAGTATTTTGGTAATTTTACTTGATAAATAATTTAATATATATTGTTATTTTATGAGTTAGATACTAACATGAATTATGTTGGTTTTGTTTTTAGGTAAAAGATATTGATTTGTGGAACCTAATAAATTTTATTAGGTTGCCTATAATTTGTGTTTTTTTTTGAAAATTAGGTAATCCTTGTAATTCACTAAAGTGTGAGATATTGTATGATAACACATTAGAGTTTTGATGTATAAATTATATTAAGCATGTTTTTCACATTGTAATTATTTTCCTAATGCTTCTAGAATAAAAATTTGGTTAAATGGAGGATATTAACTCATGTAAAATCTTATTTATTTGAAAGAATGCTAAAAGGAGTTTAATACTGAAAATAAATTATATATGTCATGTATGTCAAATACAATAGGTTAAGTACGCTTAGCCATATTTTCAACATTATTATTATAATTGTATGCCCTAGGAGCAATTTGGTCTTTTAAATATATTATGATATTTATTTTGATAAGATTATCTGATATGTTTTATTCATTGTTAAGTATGGAGGTATGTGATTTGATGTTTTAGAAACATATATTTCAGCATTATTATTATTGTTGTGGTTGTTGTTGTTGTTGTTGTTGTTGTTGTTGTTGTTTTTTTTCTTCTTCTTCTTCTTCTTCTTCTTCTTCTTCTTCTCTTCTTCTTCTTCTTCTTCTTCTTCTTCTTTCTTCTTCTTCTTCTTCTTTCTTCTTCTTCTTTCTTCTTCTTCTTCTTCTTCTTCTTCTTCTTTTCTTCTTCTTCTTCTTCTTCTTCTTCTTCTTCTTCTTCTTCTTCTTCTTATTAATATTAATATTAATATTAATATTATATTATTATTATTATTATTATTATTATTATTATTATTATATTATTATTATTATATATCTTAGGGGCAATTGGGTTTTTTT
This sequence comes from Tamarix chinensis, assembly GCA_030549775.1. Lineage (NCBI taxonomy): Eukaryota > Viridiplantae > Streptophyta > Magnoliopsida > Caryophyllales > Tamaricaceae > Tamarix > Tamarix chinensis. The sequence goes on along the minus strand of CM060177.1, from coordinate 21,751,995 downwards.
AAGTATATCATGATATTTATTTCGATAAGCATGCCTAATATGTATTATTTATTATTGGACATGGGAATATGTGATTTTGGATAAATTGGATACATGTGTCAGGGTTTTACATGTTATATCATGTATAAGGGTGAAATGATTATTTAGTATGTATGGTAGTTTAGTTTTATGTTAAATAATTTAATTATTGTGCTTTAGTCTTTACATGATGAATTATTATATAAAACAGAATTAGTATTCAAAATGGATGACAATGCGGTAATTATAGTAGTAAGGGTATTTTGGTCATTTTTAGTCTAATGCATCCAAATGGGAATAGGTAAACCTAAGATAACCTTAGTTTATTATCATGTTGCCTGTAGTACTAACTTTGATAATGATTATCTTGAATAATTGGGGAACGAATACAAATGGTTTTGTATCGTGATCCCCAATATTATTATAGATCTCATAATAACATAAATAAAAAAAAAAGACGAGAGAGAATAGTGATTATTTAGGGGTAGCCATTCTAAAGACGTGGTTTAACCCACGATCGACTATGGGTTTTTGCCAGTGTTCTTTAGTGCCTAAGCCAGGATTTATATCTTATTCTATTTAGCTTTATTGACTTATAGAGATTATGCATACTTATAGATTATGTGTCCTTTTTGGTAGGGTCTTGTGCTACCTTCATGTGCCAGTGTGACTAGGATACCTTAGTATTCTTAGTTGGATAGTTAGTAGGATAATGTGTTGTCTTTGTACGTTGGTATGATTGGAGTATCTTAGAGTTTTTGAGTTGATATGATCTCCCCTCAAGTAAATTAAAAATATAAATAATTATTATTTATTAAATATAATTATTGGATTGCTTTAGTTTTAGCCTATGTGCCTACCTATGGTTCAATAGTAGCCTTTCACACTATTTCTACTTTCATAGTAGCCTTTGTGCTTACCTATGTTTTGATAGTAGCTTTTGTGCCTACCCGCGGTCAGTAGTTACCTTTAAACCTTTCTTGTGGTATTATGAAATTCATTGGTATTAATGTTGAGATATATTGTAAATCTTATGATTATCGGGTTAAGATTGGTTCTAATTATCACTTTAGAGAACATCTCTTAGATGTTTGGTTAGTAAGTTTCAGTATGTTCTAAATGAACGAGTATGAGCAATATATATATTTGATGATATTTGTTTATTAGATATAATTATTATATTTTGATTATCACACGTATATTTTAATATTTTATACCATGTTTTATTGGGATATTTTCTATGTGTTCCATGCTAGCTTTCTATATTAGTCTTGTATAATAGGTTATTTAATATTATTATACTGATGGGTTCCATTTCATGAGTCCCTGCTTATTTAATAGGTAGTGGTCTTTGCATGTTAGCTTGTGAAATCAGTTGAAGGGTAGTATTTTAGGTTGAGAGTTAGGATTATTTGGTATCCTACCTGATATCTTTTGATTAAGATATTCTGATACTCTTATGGCATTCTATATTTCCTTTTACTAGATTTTGTAACTGTTTATTGTTTGTTTTATTCATAATGATATTAATCTGCCTTTTCTTTCTAATCTATTCTTATAACTATGCTATTGATTTTAGCAAAGTAATATTTTTAACCTTAGCACTTGGTATAAAAATGGTAGAGGAAACAAGACTTATACCAAGTGTGGCAGTAACAACCTTTTTTTTATAACTATTTTAGCTTTCGTAATTAAGTATTTAAATAAATTTTTTATGCCCTAAAAATGGGTTTATTACAATAATGGAGATGATGATCAGAATTATGCAATAATTCTGGAGTGAAGATCTTATTCGAACTCTGTAATTTGGACATCCCAAAATAAGATAAGGAGAATTCCTTTGTCTTTAAGTACCTTGACTCTAATTTGTAGAGACACTATTTCTTTAGCACTTATGTTGCTTAACAAATTATAGTGGATCAATTTTTACTATTATTTTAGTTCCTTCAAAGACTGTCTATTGTTCTTCTGACTTGATACCCCCTTTATCATTACTATGTCAAAGTTATTATTTTATACATACCTTAAGTTGTCAGACTCATGAAACGCTGCTTGAATGCTTACCTTTATACACATTATTGTTCTTTTGTTGTAACTAGACTAGCCTAGCAACACTACTTTATCACTCCTTACATCAAACTTTCCCAAGTTTTCTTCTCCATCATTAATCATAAAACATTTGCACCAAAAAATTTTGAATTGTGTAATGCTTGGTTCCTTCCCTTGATTAATTCATAGGGAATTTTCTTGAGAATTGGGTTAATCAAGGTTTTGTTCAATATATGGCAAGTAGTGTTTACAACCTATACCTAAAAGTTTCTGGCTAATGTACGGGAAAATAACATGGTACTTGATATTTCTTCCAATGTCCCATTCTTCCATTCAACCACTCCATTTTGTTGTGATTTTTAAAAGATGAGAAGTTATATTTAACCCCAATTGTTCTGCAAAGTGTAAAGAATATTTACTCTTTCAGCTTTAGCAATTGATACTGGAACGGTAGGAGTGAACCAGTCTGGTACTAAATGTGGCGGTAATATTCCTAAAATTTATAGTTTTGTTATTTCGCTTATGCTAATTCTTTTAATAAAATAAAAATTTTTAGTAGTGAATTTTGGGAGTGTTACAGTTTCACCATATGATCATGTGTGTACATGTATTGATATATATATATATATATATATATATGTATATGTATGTATGTATACTTTTATATATTCCATTCCTTTGTACTTAAATGTTACTTAGTTGCTCACTTAGATAACTTGTTAAATATTTTAAATGGGGTAGAGATGATCCATGGTATATATGGTGAGTAGAAAACCTAGTGAATAATGAGTATGAATATGTTCATGGTGTGGTTGGTATGTATGGTAGGTATGAATAAGAGTGGTGGTGATTTTTAGAGTCTTATATATCACTAACGACTACTTTTATATATTCTACTTGTATGAACATTTTTATTTCCATTTTACATTCAATTGATTTTTAAAAATTTTTCTAGATATTATTATTTTATTTGATTGAATAATAAATTTTAGCATATTTGTTTTTTATTTTAACTAACCTTAGTAGCTAGTGTAAGTAGAATAATGGTGTCTTCTTACACTAGTTGTGGCGGTACTACCTTCATTGTATTTAGCTTCTACATATATATATGTATTTTAGTGGATTGGTTTTGAAAAATAAGGTTATTAAAAAAAAGAGCTTGTGGATAAAATAGATACATAGTTGTTACCTTAAGGGTGTCTCTCTTTGGAGTGTTAAGTTACCTAGAACTGCCTCTTGAATAATAAATAAGCTGTTTAAGCTTTGATATGACCTTGAGCCTATGTTTTTTCCCTCAATCCTTTTTTCTCTATAACATTAGTTATGTTTATGATTAAAATTAGGCCTAAAGGACCCCTTATTTCATGGTGGGAATCAACATGACTAAATAAAGCTAATCCTAATAATAAGTAAGTGTTTTGGATAACTACTCACTATCCATCCCGCTTCTTTTCGTGATGCAAATGAATCTCTTTTTCACCACTCAATTATCTAGTCATGAAGCGCCACTTGAAGAACGTTTACTCTAGTGTTTGCCTAAGAGGACTTATCTAGAGGAGGCTTAAAATATTAGTGACATTAGCTCAAAATGCACAGATATATAGACGAAAGATACAAATGATTAAAACGTTATATGATGTGTGCATCTATAAATGTCGGTATGCTAGAAACTCTAAAATATTTTTCTAAATCACTTGTAGATGGAGGGATCTCATCAAGAGAATTATCTATATTGTCTCAGCTAGGTATACAACTCCCCATGAGAGGTTGAGTTGTGTTTATGTCTAGAGTTGTTTTGATAAGTTCTAGTGACTTAAGTGTAATTCTTCTATTAATCAATGAAAATTTGATTTTACCTTAGAAAATGCCATTTCCTATATAACTCGCTATAATAGTAATAATTTGGGATAAATAATTTACTCATCAATGATTTAAATAATTCCTAAGTTTGAATTGTTGGCTTACCATTCCTGCATTTAGATATCACAAAATTATAATACCAAGATGTTGCATAATCACTAAACTCAACAACAACTTTAATTTTTTTCTCTTTCATTTGAATAGTTGTGATAATAAAATACTAACTAAAATTTTATTTCCTACTCAAAATAGTAATCATGGCCATTTTTCCTAGTAAAACTAGGCATATTAAATTTAACATTACCTAGGTTCTCATCAATTTTTTCCATATCCCTATTATGTTTATATTGTCTAGGCCTCCTATCTTGCTCACCATTAATGGACACTTAATATTCAACCTCCTCTATCTCCTCAATTCTTTATCTTTGTTATCTAGGTAGGCTACCATTCTACCTACTAGTGGTTTGCATTCTACCTAACCTATGAGTAATATCCTAGACAACCCTTTCCAATTCTAATACGTAAGCATATTTGATTGTACAACTTTCATAATAAAAATGTAAAATTATTGAAATAATTATAGTGGTAATTAAAAAAATTATCACAGTTAAAATATATTTAACTTATAGAGAAATACATTGGGGTACACATCACAATGTCTATTTAATACACACACACACACACACATGCATAAAGTTCAAAGAATGAGGAGGTTGTGCAGAACCTCTATGAAGAATGAAAAAATAAAGGGACAAGGAGAAAACAAAATGGAAAAATACAAAGAGTCTAAAAAGCTCACTCTGAATAACTCTTTTTAATAAGCGATATTCTATTAATCCTTAGGTCTGTAAATGGAAATGTTTTAAAGTTCCGTTGATAGAAAAAATAGTTTTACTATCCTGAGGGAGATATTTATTACTAAAATTAATTGGGAGACAAAATATATGGCATGATCATTTAGAACTTGGAAATTAGATAGATCACTCAGGTGTAGACATGGCCTATGTTGCTTCCTCCTATACTACTATCATTATCATCTCTTATATATGCAAACTACAGTCCCTTGATATAAATTTAACACCCAAAATTTAACCTAACCATTACAATTAGTAATTAGTGTTTTTCATCCCACACTAATTCTTTAATCCTAAATTTAATGTTAACTTCAACTCTAATCCTAGAATTTTCCTTCTTTTTCCCTTTTTTCTTTTTCCTTATTATTCTTTTCATTATTTTCCTTTATATCTCTTCTTATTTCTTTCCCCTAATTCATCCCTTCCAATGCATGGCTTCCTCCTTTCCTAAATGAATCGCTTTGGTTTTGGCCCCTAACCAAACAAGACAACCTAAGTCAAATTTGGTCATCACGTCCATCATATCCCTTCATTGAAGGGATTTGTTGCATAAAATTTCTCCCCAAATCTCCTAGTTCGAAGAATTACTTTGTATAATCCTTCATCCATATCCTTAGTTTAGATTTCTTCATACATTTATTATTATAAAATTACATAAAATAGGGTATTTTTGAAACCAGTCATTCCATTATGCATCAAATTAGTATTAGAGCTTAGTTTTGAAGATCTTCCAAGAACTTTAATTATCTAAGAGGTCAATTGATTCAAGATTACAACTTTGATTCAAAGGTTCAACAAGATTGATTCAAGAGCAAACTTGAGGACAAATGTTTCTCAACAAGGGGAGAATGATGCAAAAATATTCTAAGATTTTGAAGATTAACTTATGAATCGTGATAGAAGGAAGCAAGGGTGAAATTTAAAGATAATTATTTACCCTACAATATGGATATCATTAGAAAGTTTATTAAATATTTTGTTAGGATTTAATTATTATTATCATAGGATTAAGTGGGTTACTATTTACATGAATATGGATTTCATTAGTGTTTATCTTGTTATTTAAGAGGTGAATATTATCCTATAAATATCCCATATAAACTCATTATTTGAGGAGGATAGTTGAATTGAGTTATAAAATTAAGTTTCTCTCGTTGAAACCTTGTGTGAGTTTCTCTGTTCTATGTTTATATTATCTTTGTGATTTGTAAACATATCTATCTCTTAATTATCTTATTTGTATGAGTGACAATTTAGAAACCCTCTATACCTTTCCTGTGTGGGTTTGTCTAGAGTTATCTGGTGAAGTTTACTATATATTTCTTCATTAGAGATCTTTTGAGAGTTATCTATGTGAAGTTTTCAAAGCTAGTTTGAAGAATTACTTTTTATGATCCTTCATCCATATCCTTAGTTTAGATTTCATCATATGTTTATTATTATAAAATTACATAAAATAGAATATTTTTATAACCATTTGTTCCATTACGTATCATTATAGACTATTGTAACACCCCAAAATTTTAAAGCTAAAAATTTAAATGTTTAACATTTTATTTGAGATGATTTGATATTAAATTATTGATTTAATTATCTTATAGACCTTTGATTTACAAAATAGATATAATTATTTAATCAATTACTATAATTATTTTTATCATTTTATCTTACTCTTTTATTTAAATAAATACCAAACCCATAATTTTACCAAAATTATTTTATTAAATTAATACCTTAATTTTTGATAAATTAATTTAATATTTTTTCAAAAGCTAATTTTAGCCTAATTTATAATCTAACTCTAAAAATATTTTTCTTTTTTTGCCTTTTTCTTCCTTTGCTTTCTTTTTCCTTTTCTTTCTTTCTTTTCTTTTTCCTTCTTCCTCGAGCCAGCTCGAATCTTTCTCTCCTTTATTCCTCTTCTTTTCCCCTAGGCTACCCCAACCCTTCATTCTCTTTCTATTCTGCTTCTTCTGCCTAGGCCAGCACAACCCTTTCTTTCCTTTTTCTTTTATCCTCTTCTTACCTTAGGCTGACATGTCTCCCCTTCTTTTTCCCATCCTCGTGTGGCACATTTCCCCTCCTTCTTCCCCATTTGCATCACCTGAACTAACCACCCCAATGCCCCTTACACGCGTTCCCCTCATACGCCTCCATTTACACCCCTGCAACCCTACCAGCCTGCACCGCCCCCTCACCTATCACCCTTTCTTTCCATTTTTGGTCGGGAAACTCTTAGTCCCCTTCCCCCATATGCCTTCCCTACCCTTTGTACCCCTACCTTCCATACCTGTCTGCACCCCTTGCACCACCTGCCTTGCTCGACCAGCGGAGCCCTCTCTCTCCTCCTCCTCTTCTTCTTCCCTTCCTCTCATCTCCATGTCCTGCTCTCTCTCCCCCAATCCTCTCTTCTATTTTCTCACCTCTTCACCTCGCCCCTATTTTCCTCATTTCTTTTGACTGTAGTTGCCATCGGTCACCATTGGCACTTTCACCACCAAACTTACCTCCATCTTTAGCCACCACCCCTTTCTCCTTCCTTCCTTCCTCCCTTTATCCTTTGCCTCTACCTTCTTGCCCCACCTTATTTTTCCTTACGGCAGCACTTGTCGATTTCTCGTGCCTCCACCCATTCTCCCTATAATAGCCCCTCACCCACCATAATCACCACTACCTCCTCCACCATATCCTCCCTGCATGACTAGCAACCCTCCAGTCTCCCCTCCAGCCCTACCTCTCTCCTTTCTCTTTCTCTTCTTCTCCTTTCTTCCTCTTATCCCTCCCTTCTCTACACCTCCCTTCCCATGGTCCATACCGCCACCTTTGCCACCTTTGAGCTGCCTCCACCACCCCTCCAACCATCATCCACCTTCTCCCTCACCCCGACACCCAACAACCAAAACCACCACCTCCCACCATCACCCACACCATCCACCCGAGCCATACCTTCCCCATTCCGCCCCTTCCATTCGATCGCCACACTTTGCATGGCTCACAGTGCATATGCATAGTGGGTTATGTAATGTACATTTATGGTTTTTGTGTGATAATTAAGGAAAAATGGCATTTTTGTAATCTTATATTTAATAAATATTTCTAATAAGAATTATTGTCTCATTTATCTAATGTTAATATGGTACTTGTGACATTAATTTTAGGTATACAATTTTGTTAAATGAAATCTCAGCATTTTCAAGTGAGTACCGGTAGAGTTTTAATTTTACTAGAAATAAGGTAACTATTATACCCCGCTAAAATGTTTGGATTATCATATAATAGCATATTAAGGTGTTTGGCATGTGTTTTGGCAGATATGATGTGTTCGAAATGATCCCATGATTACTGATGTTACCTTAAAAAAATAATGCATGTATCTTGTGTATAATGTGATGGGTGTGAAATGGTGATTGAGATGTGACCTGATGCTTGATGAGGGGTGTATATAAAATGCTAGGTGGAGTATGTATGAACACTTGTGATAAAAATATTACTATTGTGAGCCCTAGGGATAATTTGATCATTTGGACCTATCATGATATTCACATGATTTAGCATGCAATATTTAGGGTCTAGGGGTGTTTTGGTAATTTTAAAGTTGCAAAGGTGATTGTCCTAATAAATATGCTTGCTAAGTAATAATTGGTGTTAAGTATGAAAATAGGATTTGGTGGCATTAGTAATACATATTTGGGCATAAATAGCGACATTATACAGCCTAAAGGTATTTTGGTAATTTTAAAGGTGTAAGGGTGATTATTATAATAAAAAGTATTTACCAAGTAATAGTTGGTGCTAATCATGAAAATAGTTGGTGGCATTAGTAATACATATTTAGGCATGAATAGTGATATTATATAGCTAAGGGGTATTTTGGTAATTTTGAATGTGCAATGATGATTATCCTAATGAATGTGCATGCTAAGTAATAATGGTGTTTAGTATAAAAATAGGGTTTGGTGGCATTAGTAATACATGTTTGAGTGTGAATGGTGAATTTATATGGCCTAGGAGTATTTTGGTAATTTTAAAGGTGCAATAGTGGTTATTTTAATAAATATGCATCGTAAGTGTTAATTGGTGTTGGATGTGAGAATAAGGGTTTATTGTCTTAATATTGTCTATTTTTATCATGGTTATCAATATTACATAGCTTAAGGGCTTTTAGTAGTTTGGGCATATATTAGGGTGATTATTATGATGAACATGTATAGAGCAAGTCAAACCCAAGGGAGCTATGACCATGGGTGAAAAGAGTAGGGTTACTTGCTATGAGTGGATATAGGGGTAAATGATGACATGACTAACCAGCTTTGCACATTTATGGAGTCTATAGAGCACTAAAGGATGAGAGGTTACCAAAATGGCGAAATTAGGGTTTCGAGAAGGGTCCTATTTGGAAGGTTAGGCCCATTTAGGATAAACTAGGGTTTTGAGGATTAGCCCTAGGGGCCAATTGTTATCATATGTGAGGAAAGGGGAAAATAGGCTATGATCCATGAGTAAAAAAGTTCTAATGGCATATTTAGGTTGCTTGATAATTTGGGGACTCAAAGGATCATTAGGGGGAGGATACCTCGGACATAGGAACTTTGGATTTCAATGAGGCCAGGGTTGGCTTTGGGTAGTAGTAGGCTAGGATTCTTACATGGTTTGTGCATGGATATGTGTGTGATATCTGAAAAAATAAGACATAATTAGACATTAATCACTTAAAGTGAAAAATCAATTAGGTTAGGCCCATGTGTATCATATTTCTTTGTTTACAGGTGATGATAATGGTTAGAAGAGTTTTGCCCAGGATTATGTTATATAAATGGGTCCACCGGTGAGGATAGTGGTCAGGGGTGTTTTACCTTAGATTTTATTATATGTACCAGTTTACTGGTGAGAATAGTGGTTAGAAGCATTTTGTCTTGGATGGTATTATATTTACCGATCTACTTGTGAGAATAGTGGGGATTGCGAGCTCAAGTAATGAAATCTTTGGATGATGATAATCTATAGAAAAGAGACTAATTACTTATAGCAGAACACCACTTAGGTTGGGACAATGTGTAGTATAGTCACCGCTCTACTGGTGAGAATAGTGGTCAGGAGCATTATACCCTAGATTGTATTGTATTTACCGATCCACTGTTGAGAATAGTGGCCAGGAGCATTTTATCTTGGATTATATTACATTTACCGGTCCACTGGTAATAATAGTGGTTAAGAGCGTGTTACCCTAGATTGTATAGTTACCAGTGTACCGGTGAGAATAATGGAGTCCCTATACCTACGTCGATATAATTCAAGAGATAACTAATTATAACACTAATAGCTTTAGTCTAGATAATAAGTAATAAACTAATATGACCTACTGATGTGTATAACATTCTTGTTGTGATGTTGTTGAGAAGCTTATGGGTTGATTATGCAAGTTGGGCTTCTTGATGAGGATGACATGACACTCTAATTATACTACAAAGAGCATCACTTGGATGTTCCAATAATGAGTTATGTTATTTTTAAGTGAATGAGCATTTGTGACATACGATCTTGATGCATGTAGCTATCCTAATGATTATTATATTTCAGCTAATATATGTATTATTCCATGTTGATGTGTTTGATGTGTTTCATCTAATGAGTTACATGCAGGCCTTACATATTTGTCTTGTATAATGGTTTACTCGGTACTATAGTATTGAATGGTTCCTTT